>LR812529.1:43568596-43773596 GCA_903798195.1 Danio kyathit
TTTTGCTGTGTATTAGCAGCAGGAACCGATATTACACAACACAAAATACACACTTCTGAGAAAGCAGTCAGCTTCCCCTACAATAAAGTTCAGAGATTTTGTCAGCTTGTTAATTATTCTGTCGGTTACACATCTAATATAATAAATATTTGATTTTACATTAAATGAATCCTTCAACCAAAATTTTTAATTCAGTTCCTGTGTCGACTTTTATTCTGATCTTCTGTGGAGCCTGAAAGAAGATGTTAGACTGGCTCAGTTATTATTCACTTTCATTGTGAAAGGGGGGAAATGCAGTAGAAGTGAATGGTGACGGAGACTCTCAGTTCCTAATATTCTGTACAAAATATCCTTTTGCTTCTGACAGACATACTGAACAAATAAATCTGCAAGCAGCAATCATCAGGGTTCAAATGATTTAAGGACAATATGTGTTTTTGCAAAAAAAAAAGTAGTTTTTATACTTTAGTAAATCTGTATCTTACGACAGTGTTTTAGTTAGGCCTGTCACAATAATCAATATATGGACTTTGACCACAACACATAGACATGACCTCAGCCAATCACATGGCAGAAACTCAATGCATTTAGGCATGTGGACATGGTCAAGATGATCTACTGCAGTTCAAACCGAGCATCAGAATGGGAAGGAAAGGGGATTTAAGTGACTTTGAACGTGGCATGGTTGTTGGTGGCAGACGGGCTGGTCTGAGTATTTCAGAAACTGCTGATCTACTGGGATTTTCACGCACAACCATCTCTAGGGTTTACAGAGAATGGTCTGAAAAAGAGAAAATATCCAGTGAGCGGCAGTTCTGTAGGCGCAAATGCCTTGTTGATGCCAGAGGAGAATGGCCAGACTGGTTAGAGCTGATAGAAAGGCAACGGTAACTCAAATAACCACTCGTTATTACTGAGGTCTGCAGAAGAGCATCTCTGAACGCACAACACATCGAACCTTGAGGCGGATGGGCTACAGCAGCAGAAGACCACACCGGGTGCCTCTCCTGTTAGCTAAGAACAGGAAACTGAGGCTACAATTCACACAGGCTCACCAAAATTGGACAAGAGAAGATTGGAAAAACGCTGCCTGGTCTGATGGGTCTCGATTTCTGCTGTGACGTTCAGATGGTAGGGTCAGAATTTGGCATCAACAACATGAAAGCATGGATCCATCCTGCCTTGTACCAACAGTTCAGGCTGATGGTGGTGGTGTAATGGTGTGGGGGATATTTTCTTGGCACACTTTGGGCCCATTAGTACCAATTGAAGATCATGTCAACTCCACAGCCTACCTGAGTATTGTTGCTGATCATGTCCATCCCTTTATAACCACAGTGTACCCATGTTGTGATGCCTATTTCCAGCAGGATAACGCACCATGTTATAAAGCGTGAATCATCTCAGACTGGTTTCTTGAACGTGACAATGAGTACTCAATTGGCCTCAACAGTCACAAGATCTCAATCCAATAGAGCACCTTTGGGATGTGGTGGAATGAGAGATTGGCATCATGGATGTGCAGCCGACAAATCTGCAGCAACTGCGTGATGCTATCATGTCAATATGGAGCAAAATCTCTGAGGAATATTTCCAGTGCCTTGTTGAATCTATGTAATCTATAGTATATATATATATATTTATGTTAGTGTCTGACAACTGAAAATAGATCTGGTAGCAGATATCACAGCCTCTAATACTTTTTACCTTGCACTTTTTTTGTTAACATTTATTATTATTTTCTTAAGATATGCATTTTCACATTCTGATTCCAATGCTTGATTATTAAATTGTTAAAATGACTATAATTAAATGGAATATTCTTAAGAATAAAATTGTATGTGTTCTTTGGACAAATGTACTTGCATTATGATAATATTTAATTGTCATTCTGGCATTATGTAATGAGTAGAATAAATGATCTTTATATCGTTTATCGCAACATATTTTGATGCAATATATCGTACAAAATAACCCAAAATATATATAACGTGACAGGCCTAATTTTTGGCCCACGTTAGAAAACAAATTAAGTTACAAGACTAAAGTCATATAATTTCAAGAATAAAGTCTAAATATTTCGAGAATAATCTTGAAATATAATTATGGCAATAAAGTCTAAATATTACAAGAATAAAAGACTTTACTCTAATAATATTTCAACAGATACAGTAGATAGACAGATTAGCTGCAATTAGAGATTAACTATTTCAAAAACCGTTGCCTTAAAATGATTAAATAAATGATTTATGCGCACAATTATAACTATAATAATAATTATAATTATAATAAGTCAATTTAACGGTTCTAAGTCACAATGGGAGTAACTAATGTTTTTTTGCAGTGCAGATAGATAGATAGATAGATAGGGATGGAAATTGACAGACAGATAGGCTCTGTCATTTATCACTTTAATTGAATGGGGAAAAACTGCAGTAAAAGTGAATGGTGACAGACTCCGTCCCTAATATTTTGCATAAAATCTTTTTTGTGTGTGTGTGTTTCTCAGATAAATGAAAGTCATACAGGCTAGAGCAACATGAGGGGAAATAAATGATGACAGAAATGCCATTTTTCGGCGACCCATCCCTTTGAGCAGTGCATTCTCCCTGATTTATGTTTTGCATTACATTACAATTGCTTTACTATTTAAATTACTCTGTAACTTTTCTGGACAGGCAAAACTGCGAAAGAGAAAATTCAACTTAATTCAACAATTTCAACTTACATTATTTATATTCTTATCATATATTTTGAAGAAAACATTATTTTGAATAAGAAAAAGTTTTTCTATCTCTGAAACTTTTCTGCTGACGTGACCAACACCACAAAAAGAAATAAATTAATAATAAAAACATCAGCCAACTACATTTTTAGACTTCTGGATAATATTTAAGTGGTGTGTATCCATGCAAAACTCATTGCCACAATGCTTTTCTTTCTTTTTTCTTGAAAGACACTGTTTAGAAGAACAGTTAACCTGTCTTTGTTACTTTGAGATTCATTTAATAAAGCTGAAAGACACTAATCAAACCCCCAAATGGGTTGCAATGTGGTCAGAGAGGTGCTGAAAAACAAACACAGGGACACTGTAAGATGTCTATCTGGACAGCTTTGTAATGAATACTATCTATCTTCGTCTCCAATAGTGTCTGCTAAAGGCTACACAGTCTTTACAGCGTATTTGTGTAGGCTTACGACTGAAAGAACCACCTAGGGCTGTGACTGAGCAAACAGAGATATGTTCAGTTATAGTACTGTTAAAGGGATAAAGTACTGTTATATCAAGGGAGACTGGTTTATATAATTCACACATGAGATTAATTAGGAAAGATTGAATAATCTGGATAAACTGTGTGAAAATACAGAGCAAATGAGATGAATTTTTACATACACAATGATAATAAAGTACACTTAATTAAATTGAATAGTTATTTCATGTAAGAAAACCATTACAATTATTTGTAATATATAAATGATACATATAAAATAAAGACTGATACATAAACATAATGAATGAATGAATGAATGAATGAATGAATGAATGAATGAATGAATGAACTGATAGACAGACTGAATGTAGATTCATGTTCGCTCGTGTAGATCAGGGGTGCCCAAAGTCAGTCCTGGAGGGCCAGTGTCTTGCATATTTTAGTTCCAACCCCAATTAAACACACCTGAACCAGCTAATCAAGCTTTTTCTAGGTATACTAAAACTTCCAGGCAAGTGTGTGGAAGGAAGTTGGAGCTAAACTATGCAGGACACCGGCCCTACAGGACCGAGTTTGGACACCCCTGATGTAGATGTTGTCAATCTGGTAACCTGCATGTGCATCAAGTCCAAGGAGAAAGTGCCAGGTGAAAAAAACCCTCCATCCATCCATCTACATACCTATCGATCGATCTATCGTTCGTTCTGTAGGATTGACTTGTGGTTGAACTAGGTATTGCAGTCTAAATTCATATTCATAGTAAATCTATCAATCTATCTATCTATCTATCTATCTATCTATCTATCTATCGATCAATCTATCGTTTGTTCGTTCAGTATGTAGGATTGTCTAGTGGTTGAACTAGGTATTGCAGTCCAAATTCATATTCATATATTCATATTGAATCTAACAATCTATCGATCGATCTATTGTTCGTCCGTTCGTTCAATAAGTAGGATTGACTAGTGGATGAACTAGGTATTGCAGTCTAAATTCATATTCATATATTCATATTGCATCTATCTGTCATTCGTTCATTCATTCATGTAGGATTGACTAGTGGTTGAACTAGGTATTGCAGTTAAAATACATATTTATATATTCTATCTATCTCGTTATCTATTCTATTTATTAGTCTACTTATCAATCGATCGTTTATCTGTTCATTTGTTCATTCATTTAGTATGTAGGACTGTCTAGTGGTTGAACTAGGTATTGCAGTCTAAATTCATATTCATATATTCATATTGCATCTATCTGTCATTCGTTCATTCATTCATGTAGGATTGACTAGTGGTTGAACTAGGTATTGCAGTTAAAATACATATTTATATATTCTATCTATCTCGTTATCTATTCTATTTATTAGTCTACTTATCAATCGATCGTTTATCTGTTCATTTGTTCATTCATTTAGTATGTAGGATTGACTAGTGGTTGAACTAGGTATTGCAGTCTAAATTCATATTCATATATTTATATTGGATCTATCTATTTACTTATCGATCAATCAATAAATCGATCTATCGTTCATTCATTTGTTCAGTATGTAGGATTGACTAGTGGTTAAACTAGGTATTGCAGTCTAAATTCATATTCATATCTATCAGATCATCTTTCTATCATTCTAGATAGATAGATAGATAGATAGATAGATAGATAGATAGATAGATAGATAGATAGATAGATAGATAGATAGATAGATAGATAGATAGATAGATAGATAGATAGATAGATAGATAGATAGATAGATAGATAGATAGATAGATAGATAGATAGATAGATAGATAGATAGATAGATAGATAGATAGATAGATAGATAGATGGATAGAAAGACAGACAGACAGACAGACAGACAGACAGACAGACAGACAGACAGACAGACAGACAGACAGACAGACAGACAGACAGACAGACACAATATAAATATATGAATATGAATTTGGACTGCAATATCAAGTTCAACCACTAGTCAATCCTACATACTGCGCCTTTAACGGACGAATGAATTAATGAATTAATGTCCAATAAACAAACAAAATGTCAAAATGAAAGACTGATATACTGAATAAAGAAATTCTAGACAGACTTCGAACAAACAGATATATCAAACAAAAATAGATAGATATTTTTAACAAACATTTCTAATTGTTTTAGGCTATTTTCTATCAGAAGTTTTAATTTCTTTGACCAAAAAAAAAAAAAACTAAACAAAAAAGTTAATTACCCAGCCTTCCTCTACAGTAATAATGAAGCCTATCTCTCACACACACACACAATTGGTCCAATACATGTGTGTCGCTGCAGGATAACAGGCTGTCATCGGTGATTAAGCAGGCGCTGTTTTTCCCTCTCAGGGCCGATGCAGGGCAGGGTCATGTATTTACGCTCTTTATTTACGGCTTGTGTCGCTGTGCATCAGTCGCTTGAAAATGAAATCGCACAGACGCTCTGTGACAGACAGGGTGTAACGGCAATAACAACACACGCACACACACACACACACACACACACACACACACACACACACACACACACAATACAGACCGCAGACCATATCAGATGTTATCAGTAATGAAGTAAGTGCCGTGTGAAGCTGTTGCCCTGAACAGCGGCTTCACTCGGCCCATAATGCTCTCTGATTACCTGAGTGCCCAGATCTTGACTACACCTTCGAGCATTGGCCTCTCAAGCCAAATACATCTGACTCCTGACAGCCAGAGAAAGTCTAATATGAAGGCTACGGCGCAGGATGGTTAGCTTATTCTCATCTGGCTGTTTGTCATTTAGCAGACACTTATATCCCAAGCAAATTACAGCACATTTGCTCCAGCCACCTGTGGGTAAGTATGGAGGCACAGCGGTGAAGCATTTAGATTACATCCCAGACACTTCACCCCTTACAGCACCACAGCTCTACAGGACGGTCATACTATTAGCCGTAATGAGATAATTATATGTCATATGCATGCTGACAAGCACCACTTAATGAGTAAACAAGTGTCCACAATATAATTAATATCTGGGCATTTGGGCTGATTAACTTGAATGTGGAGTTTCCGAATATGGAAACACTGACATTAAAAAAGCAAATAAACAGTTGGAGATTTTATCCCCTGCTTTAATTTACAGGCCTTTATTTTTTTAATGCTGATTAGGGCTGCATCATATTGGAAAAAGGTCAGAGACAGCTCCAAATTGGCTGGTCAGCTCTAAGTGGGAAATACCTCCTGCAATTTACATTTATTTAATGTCTTGTACATGACATGAGTCCAACCTATTTTGTTCTATGAATGTCTACACCTACCCCAACCCCACAGTAACCTGTTGCGTTATATTAACATCTACACCTAACACAACCCTAAACTCAACCTAGCCTGTTGGTCTTATTAATGTCTACACCTACCCCAACCCTACAGTAACCTGTTATTATATTAATGTCTACTACACCAACACCAACGCTAAACCCAACCCCACAGTAACCGGTTGTGTTTTATTAATATCTACTACATGTACCCCAACCCTTATCCCAACCCCACAGTAGCCGGTTGTGTTTTATTAATGTCTGCTACACCTACCTCAACCCTGAACCCAATCCCACGGAAACCCATTGTGTTTTATTAATGTCTACCACACCTTGACCATCCTTAAACCCAAGCTTACAGTAATCTGTTGTGTTTATTATTGTCTATTACACCAACACCAACCCAAAACCCAACCTTATAGTAACCTGTTGTCTTTTATTAATGTCTACTACACCTACCCCAACTCTAAACCCAACCCCACAGTAACCTGTTGTTATATTAATGTCTACTACACCTACACCAACCCTAAACCCAACACTACATTAACCTGTTGAGTTTTATTAACATCTTCACCTACACCACAACCCTAAACTCAACCTCATAGTAGCCTGTTTGTTTTGTTAACGTCTACACCTACCCCAACCCCCGCAGTAACCTGTTGTTATATTAATGTCTATACACCTACACTTACACCAACCTTAAACCCAACCTTACAGTAACCTGTTGTGTTTTATTAATGTCTACGACACCTATCCCAACTCTAAACCCAACCTTACAGTAACCTGTTGTGTTTTATTAATGTCTACTACACCTACCCCAACTCTAAACCCAACCTTACAGTAACCTGTTGTGTTTTATTAATGTCTACTACACCTACCCCAACTCTAAACCCATCCTCACAGTAACCTGTAGTGTTTTATCAATGTCTCCTACACCTATCCCAACCTTACACTAACCCGTTTTGTTTTAATAATGTCTACGACACCTACCCCAACCCTAAACCCAACCTCACAGTAACCTGTTGTGTTTTATTAATGTCTACTACACCTACCCCAACCCTAAACCCAACCTCACAGTAACCTGTTGTGTTTTATTAATGTCTACTACACCTACCCCAACTCTAAACCCATCCTCACAGTAACCTGTTGTGTTTTATCAATGTCTCCTACACCTATCCCAACCTTACACTAACCCGTTTTGTTTTAATAATGTCTACTACACCTATCCCAACCCTAAACCCAGCCTCACCACCAACCTGGTTTCAGCAAGTAGGATCTGTTATTTGATTAACATTTATGTTGATCCTGGAATGACATTCCAATCAGCCAATCAGAATTAAAGGATATGTACGTTTGCAGTTTCTTTTATACGTTCGATATGTATGTTTACAGTTTATGTTAAGTTTAAGGTAGCAAGGAATTCTGGCCCAGATTTGGCATAAATCTGGCACAGCAGGCATTCATCCGGCACTGGCATACAGCATGTGGGCCAAACATGGCCCTGGTTTGGCAGAGGTAGCATCTTTAAGGCAGCACACAACACTTGGGCCAGATGCAAATTCAAGTATTTGGCCCAGATGTTATTAATTGATATGTAAGTTTGGCCTATCTTGACCCACATTCAAAGTAAATTTTTATAATAAAAAAGAAAAAGAAAAAAAAAGACCAATCAGGTCACTTCAAGAAACAGCACACCCATAGCACATCTAAAGTGCAATAATTCATGGGTTTATCAATTTCATTCTAGTCATAACATACTAACATATCTGGTTAAGTTCAGACTCAGTTATGGGTTATTAACTTGGCTAGTCCATGTTTGGCCCTTGTCTGAAAGCCGGACTTGGCCCAGTCATGTACCGTAACTCACATGGCACATGGGCTAAGCAAAAGCTCATTGTGTGGGCCAGAGCTGGGCCAGAGATATTTTGCTATGTGGGTTATTCCCCTCTGATTTTGGGAATAATTTACAGTTATGGTTAGGTTTAAGGATAGGGAATAGATATGGATTACATTTTTGAGCAAAAATGATGTTCCAGGATCAACATAGTCATGACGTGCCAACCCCACAGTAACCTGTTAAGTTTTATTACCATCTACACCAGAGGTGGGCAAACTACGGCCCGCGGGCCATATGCGGCCTGCTGAACACTTTCATCCGGCCCACGAGGGAGTTTTTAAAATGCTGCTTCTGAGTAATGGTTTGGTTTCAGAACTAGTAAATTAATGATGCAATACAAGTGAGCACCATTTGATGGCAGTATTGCACGCAGTACAGTTAGCGCAACCAGTAGAATTAGAACACACTCTCGGATATTAAAATGCACTTTCACACAAAATGTGCTTCTTTTTTTTTTTTTTTTTTTGCGAGAGCGCTTCTTAAACTGAACAGCGCATCATCGATGACGTTAGCGTGCTCAGGCCCAAATGTAATGTGAGTGTGGGTCGTCAGGGGAGATGGGAGGGGGAACAAGCATGCTTCGGCCCAGTTCAAGGCAACTGTACATAGTGTGAGTACACCCTCAGATTCTTCTTACGTTTTATCTCATAGTTTTATGATTGATATGAGCATATTAATACAAGCTCAAATGAGATTGTTGTGATTGATTTATGATGATTAATAAGTAAATATAAATAGCAGTGCAAAAAATAATTTGACTTGTAAATTTGACTCAATTATAACTTTTAAAATAATCTGTTTTGTATTAATGTGACATGATTCTGTCCGATGTTACATATTATTCCATGCATACTGCCACTATAAATGAAAGTTATTTTTTAAAGAATTTGACATGTGGCCCTTCAGTTGGTTTGCAAAACTTGATGTGGCCCTCGGGTCTAAAAAGTTTGCCCACCACTGATCTACACCTACCACAACACTAAACTCAACCCTAGAGTAACAGGTTATTATATTAATGTCTACCACACCTGCCCCAACCCCACAGTAACCTGTTGTGTTTTATTAATGTCTACTACACCAACCCTAAACCCAGCCTAATTGCACGCATAATACCTCCCACTTGGAGGTCACCAGGCTGCAATGATACTTACTTACAAATATTTGCATTGCATTATATTGATTTTCTGCGATATGTTGTAATATTAATATAGTTTCACTGGATGGCTTGAAAACCAAACCCAATATAAAAACAACTAAAATATCTAAACAAGACAATTGCAAATAAACAGACCAATCGCAGGAAATACATACTAAAATAAAGGCCTTAACCAGCCAATCACAGTCATTTCTTTTGAGCATGTGAACACAATGGCCAATCAGCGGTGTTCAAGAATGCACTCAACAGTGCTCAAATGTTATCGGGAAATTATAATTTAAAAAAAATTCAGTACCAAACTCGATACTTTTGACAATACTAGAAGCAGGTATTTCCAATGAGCCTACTGTATGTTGGATGCTATGGTTTCTTACATCTCATTAGCACATGAACACAAAGCATGAACAGTATACTCTGACAAAGTGTTCATATCTAATCCTACAGGCTATATTCTTGGCCAAAAAGGCAGTGGGAAATCTCCGGAGACGTCCTGTAGAGGACAGGGACTGATGTGAAGAGCGTAAGATCAGGATCTGTGTGCATTAAGTGCCTGAGGGCAGGATCACTCCCCTGTAGAGACCCTTTTCTCTTTCAATTCAACTCCTTTCGTTGAAGAATAACTGGCAAAAGACTGATCCACTGGATATATATATATGCTGTGAGATATAGCTGACTCTTGATGGTAATTTGTTCACCAAAAATACACCATGGGAACCAAAACCTCCACCAAAATAACTATGGATATTAGGTGCATCTTATTGCTGTGACAAGTTCTCTTGGATATGAATCAAGAATCATGCTAAAACATCAATTTATAGGTACATTTATTCTTCAATAACTTGACATTCATAAATTAGTTTTAATTAGTGAATATTCCGTGGTGGAATTTGTTATTTTTATTACTGAATGTGCAAAGCGATAGCAGCAATATGTTCACTCGTGCAAAGCTGACCAACAAAATCTCACGACTTATGGTGGCAGATGAAATGAAGATATCAAATTAAATGTCACAAGTTCATTTATTGGCCTGCTAGAATAATTGCTTGATTTGGCTGATGTGTAGCAAGAACTTAGTTATATGTTAGATAATAAACAGCAAACCAATTTGCTTGTGAAGCTGCTATTCATTTATAAGTCACTTTGGAGAAAAAGGTCTACTAAATGACTAAATACAAAATGTATTTGTAGTTGACATGAAACGTAACATAGTCCTTTTTCCACTACTGTGACTAGGGGTGTAACGGATCACGGTTGAGCCGTGATTCGTGCGGATCACAACCTACAGTTTGGAACAAACGTGACCTGCGGATTAATACATTATTTACTGTAGATTAATCCTAAATTTGTAATGATCGCAGAGAGAGATCGCCTCTCACGTCATTGAAATCACATGTATGAAAGCATTTAGGCTTTCCTGTAAAATATAATGATGATGAAAGAAATTGTGGTAGGTTATTCGGGATGTGGTGGGTTTCTTAGGTTATTAAAGGTGTTTTCTGCCACTACTTGTTAACTGCATTACAGTTTTTCTCCATTGGTTTGGCTCATTTCTTGAAACAGAAATTACATTCTCAAAACAACATGGACAAACCTCCAAACCACTTGGCAATTGTTCACAACAGAATTGAATTTCTCATTCATTTCATCAAATTGCAAATGTCTTAGTACATCTTTGCGAATGATTAAGTACATTTAGCCTACATTTAGCACAATTTCCAAGTGAATAGATCTCGTTGATCTAAACTGATTGTTAATTCTCAGTCTGATGGTTGTTCTCTCCAAAATGTGTCAGCGTCATTTCATTGTATAAGTCATCACATGCACAATAGTCTGTTCAATTGTCAAAATTAGTCAAGACCATAATACCATGAATACCATACAGTAGGTGAATCCTTGAAACATTTGATTACAATTTATTACAGCAATTGACAGTCAGGTGAAACTAGAACTTGACTAATAAAGGAGAAGTTTCACACATCTCAGATGACCAATCAAACAGTATGTTTAGTTAGCTACCTATGTAGTTAGGTGCTGCCCATGACTGTGAATGCTGCCTAACATGTATGTAAAGAGCTTGACCATGCAGGACCAGCACTATTTCTGAACATGGAGGCACCTGGCCAAGTAAATGAACAAGGGCAGCTGCCTGCTCAAGGAAGAGGAGGACGAGGAGGAGTAAGGGTGAATGGTGGTGGAATAGGTGGAAGAGGCCGTGGTGCATGAAGACACCGTGCTGTCCCGGAAGAAATTCAGGCCACAGTTATAGACCATGTCATAAACCATGGCCTCACAATGGCGGAGGCAGGTTGCCGAGTGCAGCCTAAATGTGCCTCGCTCTACAGTCTCCTCCATCATCCAAAACTTTCGCAGGGAAAGTTATAGCACTCTAGTTTTTTGTTTGTGTGTTTATATTACAGTTTATTATGCTGTATACGGTTTCTTTTTGCTTTGATATATGGAAGTTACATTGTGTGTGGTTGATCATTACAATAAAATAGGAGTTACCATTTCCTTGGCAGAGTGCAATGTGTGACGTCAAACCTTGGAGGCTACTCTTACCCTAAAATCCTATTTCTTTTTTGCTTTATACACAATTGTATTCTGTTAGCTAGACAAAAACAGTACAGTAACCATTGTCAATGAAGGACTGGGCTAAGACTGTAAGGTGGACATGAGGG
The DNA here is from genome assembly GCA_903798195.1 of Danio kyathit. Lineage (NCBI taxonomy): Eukaryota > Metazoa > Chordata > Actinopteri > Cypriniformes > Danionidae > Danio > Danio kyathit. Next base: position 43,580,844 of record LR812529.1, read on the forward strand.
ATATTTTAGTGGTCCTTTGCCATAGTGACAAAACATCTAAACATTTTGACTTGCAGTGCTTACACATTGGCAAAAAGATGAAGCATTTTGGGGGCACTGACTGTTTAAATGAGAAGGAAATTTAGTTTTGACACATGAATGAACTGTTTTGGGAAAGGTATGTGCTGTTGCAGGTGAACCATGGTGTTGTGCTGAACCATCCACATTATTTTGGCAAAAACACCAAGAGTGTTGAGAATGTCCGGTCTGTTTCAAGAATTGAGCCAAAGCAATTGAGAAGGATATTTGCCATTTTTGTGGCACTGACTTTTTATATGGGAAAGGAATTTAGTTTTGATGCATGAGTGAACTGTTTTTGGAGAGATATTAGCTTTTGCAAGTGAACTATAGTGTTGTGCTAAACTGTAACACTGTTTTGCCAAATGATCTTAGAATTTTGAGAATGTAATTTCTGTTTCAAGAAATGAGCCAAACCAATGGAGAAAAACTGTAATGCATTCAGTGTAAGCTGCACGATTAATCATTATAAAAAACGCAATAATTTATAAATGATGGTGATTTGCATATGTTTATTAATCCTTCGAATCGCTGCATTCAAATCTGTGTTTGAAAAACACAAAAATCAAGATAGAGATTCAGTCTTTGGTCTTTTGAGTTAGTTATGAAGTTACAAACAGTCAAACAACACAGAAGTACTGGGATAACATTTAGATAAACGTTTTAGATAAACCACCGATGTTTATGGTAAAGATTACAATCACAGTCATATGCATTTAACTTGAAGCTCAAAAAAGAAAGTTGTAGGCAGCAATTACATTATTTAACCAATAGGTGGTGACAAAAATATACCTGAATAATTCTTCAAAAATGATCCATCTAGCAATGAAACATGATGTTTTATGGGTGAATAACTGAATCATTTATTAAAAATGAGACAAAATAGATATGGGTTGTACAAATTATAATGTTAGATTACACATTTAATGTTAACAGCAACAGTAGTAACAGTGAATTTTACACAGTACTGAATATTTTACAATTTATAGTTCTGTTTGTTAAACCAAAGATTGCAATAAATGTAAAGCACATGGCATTTCATCATCTTGGAATTATAAGCTTCTATCTGCATTCTGAATGATTTTGAGATATTGAGCTTCATAGTTTTTGCATTCAATAGAAAACAGTAAGTGTGTAACATTAGTTTTTTAAATAAAAAAAGTCTTAAAAATGTAAACAACTTATAAAAAAAACATACCATAATGTAAATAAGTTGTCAATTAATAAGAATATGTCAATAACTCTATTTTGACAAAAAATGTCAGATAGAACCTTATAATTCTAAGGTGACGATTTGTCTCCTCCCCTTTGTGGTTGATCCGAAAAATGGTCCGATCCATGACTAAAAACCCTAATGTAATCCAAACCATGAGATTTGTGATCCGTTGCACCAGTAATCGTGACGAACATCCACTTGAAACGATCTCTAAATTAGAAAAATACAGGCCGGTGCATGATTTTGTCCATTGGGAACCAATTGGATTGTTGGAAGATGGGTGTTACTAACAATATGAAAGATACAAATGGATGAAGGAAGAGCAGAAACAAGACATGCCCTGATAGCTCCGACCTAAAGCACTGAGAGCCCCGCCCTAAAAGCATTCCATGTGACCAGAACTGAAGAAAGGTTATTTTGAGGGAGGAGAGAAGTTTATGGTATATGATTAAAGATTCTGAGGGCAAATGATTTTTTACAAAATAATGAAGTCCACAGATACAGAATTTATGGCAAGACTGTATAAGTTATAATAAACATAAAAATAACAAGAGTAGATTTTGATTTAATTCTAAATTTAAAAGATTTCTAATACAAACATCATGTTAATTTGCTTTTGAAAATGATATCTAGGTTAGCACAGCACATAGACTATTAGTTAAAAAGTGACATATGATATTACGTTTTTGGTGCAATACCTAATTAATATTCATGAGCTCAACCAGCATGTCTAGTAAAAGGAATCAATATGCTTGTGATGCAGTTATTTACAATCTTTCTACATCTTGGATGGTCTGACAGCGAGTACATAAACAGCACAGTTTCATGTTTGGATGAATCATAAACAGTGCCTGTTTCATAAAACAAAGCAAATACAAAGTTTGCTGAATATGGTTATCATAGTAAATCATTTTACACAGAATTGAAGTCAAAATGATTTGCTTAACGGAGAGATTTTTTTCTTCAACACATTATAAAACATATTAGAAATTAGTTGAAATATAAACTAATTTCTGTCATAAACACTCTTGAGATTTAGTATGGTAAAGAATATGTATATGACAATGTTAATGTATTTGGTCTTGGCGGTATAGATCTGCTACGCTGCTGCTGCTGCTGCTGCTTTGATTATTATGGCAGAGCAAGTACCGAGACCTGCTACTGCCAGTATATACTAGGGTTGCACAGTTTACCGGTACTATAGTATCGCAATACTATGGCTCCAAAATACTGGCGGTGCCACTGTAGTTTGTAAACGGTAGTATCGTCATTAATGGTTTATCTACAATAGATCACATTTGTGCAACAATAGATCGTTTTATTTTAAAAGTCTGTGGAGCCCTTTAAGGTTGCAAAACAGTGTAGAATTTGTGCCTTTTACACACATCAAACGCACATCTGAATCGGTTCATTTCTGTTCCTGTTAAAATGATTTAGTACAGGGGTGTCCCAAACTCAGTCCTGGAGGGCCGGTGTCCTGCATATTTAAGTTCCAACCCCAATTAAACACACCTGAACTAGCTAATCAAGCTCTTTCTAGGTATACAAGAAACTTCCAGGGAGGTGTGTTGAAGACAGTTGGAGCTATGGAACTATGGAACTATGCAGGAGACCAGCCCTCCAGGACCGAGTTTGGACACCCCTGATTTAGTAGCTACAACAACTGCAACAATCTGTAAAAAAGAACGACTCAAAGTGAAATTTTGAATTACTTTGGTTTGTTACCTGATTAGACTGAAAAAAAAATGATGAAAAACCCAAAATAGCAAAAGGAAACATTGAAACAATTTTTGACCACCTCATATAGCCTAATTTTGTTAAAAAAAAAAAAAAAAAGAAGCTCTTTTGTAAAAATTTCATTCGGCATAATTTGTATCTTTATTTTAATATATTTTTTGTTAATCAGTTATCTACAAAATAAACAAAGAATGAATACATTTTAGGTGAAGTGAGGTGCAAATAATACTTTTTGGCCTTAAGAAAATCATGAATTAAATTCAAGTAGGCCTATTATAACATAAAATAAAGTATTTCTGACAATTTTCTTTATAATTTGAGTTACAGAATCGCAATACTACTTGGTATTGTGATACTTTAGCTAGCATAGTATCACAAGATTCATTAATGGTATTGCGACAACCCTAGTATATACACAGACATGCAGTCTGAGAATATAGCACGCCCATAGCAGATCTAAACACAGGTGGAGCTGGGGTGGAGGAGGGTCTTCGAAAATGCCCCGCAGCTTAAACAGCGTAGAATGACACGAAACATTTAAACTGATGAGGAGCAAGCTCATTGGCTGCCAAGGTGACAGCAACCAATCTCCTGCGCCATGTAGTTAATGACGCGGGAGAAGATAAGGTGACCTATCAGCCTGTGCACACAGAGTTTCATGCCAGAAATTTCACTTGTTTTGTCTTTGCCATGGTGACAATGCATACTATTTTTCTACTTATTTTGTAAGACACTAGTATCAAGCCTAAAGTGCCATTTACAGACTTAACTAGTCTATTATGTTAATTAGGCACGTTGGAGTAATTAGGCAAGTTATTGGTTTGATCTGTTGACAATCGAAAAAATATATCTTAAGGGGTCTAATAATAGTCATTCATTCGTTTTCCTTTGGCTTAGTAACTGATTTATCAGGGATCACTACAGCGGAATGAACCACCAACTGAGCTAATAATATTGAGCTTAAAATTGCTTTTTTTTTCAAGCTTTTATTCAAGCCAAGTTAAAAAACAAATAAGATTTTCCTCAGAAGAAAAAAATATAAAAGGAAATACTGTGGAAAATTTCCCTGCTCTGTTAAACAGCACTTGATAAATATTTAAAAATAAATTAAACTTCAGAGGAGGGCTAATAATTTTGACTTCAATTATATACAGTTAAAGTCAGAATTATTAGCCCCCCTGTTGATTTTTCCCCAATTTCTGTTTAATGGATAGAAGATTTTTTCCCAACACATTAATGAACATAACAGTTTTAATAACTCATTTATAATAAATGAATGATTTTATCTTTGCCATGATGACAGTACATAATATTTTACTAGATATTTTTCAATACACTTCTATACAGCTTAAAATGACATTTAAAGGCTTAACCAGGTTAATTAGGTTAGTAATTAGTAGGCCCACACGGAATCTGCGTGCGCAGAATTCCGCAGATTTTCCGCAGATTTTTAGCCCATCATTAATTCTGTTAAATCTGAATTTATTCAGTTTCTTAAATGACACATATTTCACATATTAAGGTTTTAGTTATGAGACTCCCAAAATAATTCCGCAGAAATCCGCAGATTTTTACCAAAATTCTCCGCAGAAATTGCCAAAAACGTCCCCAGATTCCGTCTGGCCCTAGTAATTAGGCAAACTATTGTATAACGATGGTTTGTTCTGTAGACTAATCGAAAAAATATATAGCTTAAAGGGGCTAAAAATGTTGACCTTAAAATGTTTTTGTTTTTTTTTACTTAAAAATTGCTTTTATTCTAGCCAAAATAAAACAATTAAGACTTTCTCCAGAAGAAAAAATATTATCAGACATACTGTGAAAATTTCCTTGCTCTGTTAATTTGGGAAATATTTAAAAAATTCAAAGGGGGGCTAATAATTCTGACTTCAACTATATATATGAGACGGTCTAAAATGCAGATTTCCCTGAACTTTTAGCTGCATGGCTAAACCTTAAGAGTGCACAGTCATGAGTCTAGATTTCTGCCGATATCCCGTTTCCTCTCTTGGCACATCTCATTATCCTCTCCTCCCCTTTCTTCATCCTTCACTATCATCTCATCGTGTCTCAGCATCCATCTCTGCTTTCTTCCTCCACTGCTCTCTCCAGGCCTGATGAGGAGATATGAAGAGCTGCCCGCGAGGCTAGAGCATGAGCGACCGCCAGCTATTCTAAACAGCCAATCACATTCCAAGTGATTTACATCAGCCAATCAGCTCAGGTTGGACTAAGAGCCTTGAGGAAGTCATTATGAGTCAGAAAAGAAGTCATTTGAATGTGGAGCTGAATATAAGGATGCAGCGCTTTGACTGTGAGAATCTCTGAGCTAAAAGTGTGAACACCCTCCTTTAATTAATGGGTTTGATTTGATGTGTTAATCAGGAGAGGACTGATCTTCATGTTACACATTCCAGGGTGCTACACCATAGTTATCATCATCTAAAGCTATTAAAAAAACCTTTGTTCAAGGGGGGGGGTGGATACATATATACGTTTAATATAATGTGTGTACAATTTATTACTAAAAAAAATAACTATAATAAACCTTCAGTGGTCAGTGGGGACAGTGCCAATGCCTATAAGCTTACATTGTTTATTTCAAGTTGACCTATTACATGATACATAGAACAAGTATAATAACAAGAACAAGACAACGACGAAGAAAAAAAACTAATTATTATTATTATTATTATTATTATTATTATTATTAGTAGTAGTAGTAGTATTATTATTATTATTATTATTAATTATTTTATTTAAAATAATAACAACAATTTTATTATTAATAAAATTAATAATAATTATTATTTTTTTATTAACTATTTTATTTAAAATAATAACACAATTTATAATTAAAAATATTATTATAATTATAATAAAAATTATTATTATTATTTATTAATTACTTGTTTTATTTAAAATAATAACAATTATTAATAATAAAAATGATAATAATAATAATAATAATAATAATAATTGTTGTTGTTATTATTATTATTATTATAAATATTTATAAATATTGTTATACTGTTATTATTTAAAATAAAATAATTGTAAATAATAATAATAATAAAAATAATAATAATTCATTGTTATAAATATTATTATTTTAAAATAAAATAATAGTAAGTAATAATTGTAAATAAAAATAATAATAATAATAATAATAATAATAATAATAATAATCCTGAATCTTTTTATTTTTATTAGTATTTAGAAATATTTACAAAAATGTTAATATATAATATTTCAAGTTTTCCACTTTTTTACGTTCCTTAAAATAAATTAAATGAAAGCTAACATTAATATGAAATAAAACAGTGTAAAACATTTAATAAACATGAGAAAAACACACAACAAAAATACTAAAACACTATACTAATTTAAAATGAAAACTGCAATTATAAAAACAATACAAATGAACTCTTTAAAGGTGAACGGAAACACCTCCTGCAAGTCAACATCGATGGCTAACCCCTAATGCGCCTGTGTCTAACACAAAATAATTGCTCATTAGACTCATATAAACACATCACACTATTTGTTGTGAAAGAGTCTCGTTGCTCATCTACTTTAATACTCGAGTATAGGTAGATCTGACTTCTGAATAGAATATCTTTTTTCCACAATTACTACAGAATTCAGTTTTATTCTTTCCTTAAAAATGCTCAGGTTATCCAACCCCATGAGTCTCTGAAAGGATGACAAATTTTCAGAGACCAACTGGCTTTTCCTTATGGGAATGACCCACTAGTACATTTACATTTCTATTCTTAGCAAAACAGAAAAGGCAGGATAGTGTCGAACAAAGCAACTTACAAAAAAAAAGATATATAACTAATATTAACAGGCTAACAGACTGTATACACACACACACACACACAGTTGAAGTCAGAATTATTAGCCCCCCTGAATTATTAACCCCCCTGTTAATTTTTACCCCAATTTCTGTTTAACGGAGAGATTTTTTCAACACATTTCTAATCATAATAGTTTTAATAACTCATTTCTAATAACTGAGTTATTTTATCTTTGCCATGATGACAGTAAATAATATTTTACTAGATATTTTTCAAGACACTTCTATACAGCTTAAAGTGACATTTAAGAGCTCAACCAGGTTAATTAGGTTAACTAGGCAGGTTAGGGTAATTAGGCAAGTTATTGTATAACGATGGTTTGTTCTGTAGACTATTGGAAAAAAAAAAAATAGTTTCAATGGGGATAATAATTATGTCCCTAAAATGTTTTTTAAAAAATGAATAACTGCTTTTATTTTAGCCAGAATAAAAAAAAATAAGACTTTCTCCAGAAGAAAAAAATATTATCAGACATACTGTGAAAATATCTTTGATCTGTTAAACATCATTTGGTAAAAAAGAAAAAAAAAATCAAAGGGGGGCTAATAATTCTGACTTCAACTATATACAGTATATATTATAGGTGGGCATAGATGAATTTTTTGAATCTAGATTAATCTCACTGTAATCTTGGAATTAATCTAGATTAATCTAGATTAAAATGGCTCATTTGAATTCTGCCGAAGGCATTCAGAATATGTAATATTCTACCCAATGTAATATATTATATGTAACAAATTATATGTAACATAATACCCAAATAATGAAAAGTAAGTCTTTCAGAACGGGTTTCTCAAACCAGGTGGCGCATTAGACCAGGGGCTCATCTCCGGTTTCCAAAATGCATCACAAACTGCTTGAGAAACTGTTCTACTATGATAATCTGTGATGAAAATAAATGATGTTCAATAAGATGTACTTGTGTTTACTAACTGTTTATTCAGTTAAACATGAATTTTGAACTGTAGGCCTACATAAGCTCCAAACAGCAATTTTTGATGACCTTAATCTGACTAAAGTCATAACTGAACTAAACAGAAAGGGAATTAAGACGTGGAGTATGCAGATATTAGTGGCATTACTGAAGTAAACACTGCAATCAAACTATTACCGTCATGTAGGACTTTGCCATATTTTCCGACAAGATCCACACACGCGGCTGTCAGTAAAGGACCGCACACACACACACACACCGCAAAATGTGAAAGTTTTTTTCTTTCCATTCGGCATGCGATATTAAATTCCATAACACTCTCACCAGTCCTCACTCCTGATTTGTGTCTAATACACCAGTTTGTCACGGGGGCATGAATGAAATATTCATGAGTGAAAGTGAAACTGCCGAACTGCAGTTAGTTACCCAAAAATTACAGGAAACTCTTACATGAAAGCACTTCACATAAACAGCTTAATTATATTATTGTCTATTAAGGCAAATAACTAGATTACAGATGTCCATGTAAACGTAGTCACTAGTGTCTTCGAAGTAGCCCAAGTGAAAGATCCAGAATCCAAATCCAGATCCTGCTGATTTGATTCAGAAGGGCACTTTTCTGTCAGACGGCTCACCAGTCAGGTATACATCCGCGCTAAAATATCAAGGTGAAAGTCATCATAGCTTGCGTAGAATAGACCCAGCTCTCACCCAACTTTGAGAATAGATTAACGGCGATATTTTCTTTATCGCGCGATAAGAGTCTGCGTTAATGCCAACAACGGCGACCAACACGGGGAGAACATGCAAACTCCACACAGAAATGACAACTGACCCAGCTGGGACTCGAACCAGCGACCTTCTTGCTGTGAGGAGACCACTGAGCCATTATGTCACCACAATTTTTAATAAAAAAATTGCTATTGCAATTTCAATTATTAAATTACAAAAAATTATTTAAAAATAGATACAAACATAACATAATAAAATAACAATCAAAACATTATAAAACTTACAATTACAATTCATTTATTCATTTTCAGCTTATTCCCTTTATTAATCTGGGGTCGCCACAGCGGAATGAACCGCCAACTTTGCCAGCATATGTTTTACGCAGCAGATGCCCTTCCAGCTGCAACCCATCACTGGGAAACTCATTCACACACATACACATCCGGACAATTTAGCACGGAGAGAACATGCAAACTCCACACAGAAATGCCAACTGACCCAGCCGAGGCTCGAACCAGCAACCTTCTTTCTGTGAGGCGACAGCGCTACCCACCGCACCGCCAAAATTACAATAAATACATTCATTATTTTTATTAATCTAATCACAAATTATTCCTGAAACAAGATGAAATTTCTAAAGTAGTAATACAGAACAGAACCCAATACTGCTGTAGTAAATAGTCCTGCTGTATTAAAGCCCAAAAATGCACACTTCAGTGACTCATTCCCAGTTTACTGTAAATGCAGAGAGGAGAGTCTCTAGACACTAAAGAGAAAAATGAACTTGGCCACATCACGCGCTCTTTAACATCAGCTGATCTTAAAAGAATGAAGAGTTCTGACCTTACTGTAGTTAAGGCTATAAAAGAAGAACAGTCATATTTAATTATGAAACTGTTTCCCCGCCACTGACTCACATCTCTTCCAGCACCTGTGAGTCAATCAATCAGTGCAGCTCAGCCAATCAGAGGCAGCGCATACAGAAAAGGAGGCGGGACGGGCAGGGAACGATGTGGTCAGATTCATCTGTGTAAAACATGTGGAGACGTGGGGATGGACCCCTGAGGAGCATTAGTCTGATGAATAGAGCTGTGTGTGAATAACACAACGCCAATCCAGCCCACAGACAAACGCTTCCTGACCTCTGCAGACCGCACGGGCTGTGTGTTCTGGCTTTGAGGATGAAATGCTAACAGCAGTCTTAAAAACAAAGGGAATTTGCATAATTCCTGTGTCATCTCAGCTCTGAACAAAACCAGGTGTACAGTGATTCTGACACTATTGTGAGACACACACACACACACACACACACACACACACACACACACACAGAGAAACACATGCACACATAGACACACACACACACCTACACATGCACACATAGACACACACACACACACACACACACACACACACAGAAACACACGCACACAGAAACACATGCACACAGACACACAGACACACACACACACACACACACACACACACACACACACACACACACACACACACACACACACACACACACACACAAACTAACAGACAAACTGAAAGACAAACACACACATGCACAATCACGCACACACATTAACCTAACATACAAAGACACAAACACACACAAACACATGCGCACACACCCACAGAAAACAAACACACACATTAACATACAAATAAAGGCACACACACACACACACACACACACACACAAACTAACAGACAAACTGAAAGACAAACACACACATACACAATCACACACACACACATTAACCTAACATACAAAGACACAAACACACACAAACACATGCGCACACACCCACAGAAAACAAACACACACACACACACATTAACATACAAATAAAGGCACACACACACGCACACACAGAAAGACAAACACACACACACTCATGCACAGACACACAGACTAACATGCACAGACACACAAAGGCACACTGATGCACACACATACACAGACAGACAGACACACACACAGTAACACACAGACAGACACACACAAACACAGAAACAGGCACACATACACACACACGCACACACTAACCAAACATACAAAGAGACACACACACACACACACACACACACTCACTCACGCACAAACTACAGAGAAGAGAAACACACAGACACACACACACACACAGATAGAAACAGAAACAAACACACTGACACGCACACAGATACAGAAACAAACACACTGACACACACACACACTCACATTAACATACAATTAAAGCCACACACACACGCACACACAGACAGACACACACTCATGCACAGACACACAGACTAACATGCACAGACACACAAAGGCACACTGACGCACACACGTACACAGACAGACAGACACACATACACACACAGTAACACACAGACAGACACACAGAAACAGGCACATACACACATACACACACTAACCAAACATACAAAGACACGCACACACACACTCACGCACAGATTACAGAGAAGAGAAACACACACACACACACACACACAGATAGATAGAAACAGAAACAAACACACTGACACACACACACATTAACCTAACATACAAAGACACACACACACACACACAGGAAGACAAACACACACACTCACGCACATGCATGCACGCACGCACGCAAACACACGCACACACACACACACAAACACACACAGAGAAATACAAACAGACACACATACACACACAGAAACAAACACGCACACAGACAGAGACACACAGAGACAGACACACGGATACAGAAACAAACACACACACACACACACACACACACACACACACACACACACACATACCGAAACAAACACACTGACACACACACACATTAACCTAACATACAAAGACACACACACACACAGGAAGACAAACACACACACTCACGCACATGCATGCACGCACGCACGCACGCACGCACGCACACACACACACAAACACACCCAAACACACACAGAGAAATACAAACAGACACACATACACACACAGAAACAAACACACACACAGACAGAGACACACAGAGACAGACACACAGATACAGAAACAAACACACACACACACACACACACATACCGAAACAAACACACTGACACACACACACATTAACCTAACATACAAAGACACACACACACACACAGGAAGACAAACACACACACTCACGCACATGCATGCACGCACGCACACACACACACACACACACACACACAAACACACCCAAACACACACAGAGAAATACAAACAGACACACATACACACACATGGCGTTTTTGATGTGCACGATGCTTCTGCTAAGGTCATTTATTAAAGCGCTGCTATTCTGATGCTTTTGCTTGGTTTTCCGGTTTGAATTTGCGGCGCACTTGGTGCTGAAAGCATTAGGCTACTGAATTATATACATTGCTGTCTAATACTGGCCCTTCAACCTTTGATTCCTTAAGGGCGATATGGGAAAAGGATTTGAGGTCTAGTTTTAGTGATGAAGAGTGGCTATCTGTCTGCTCAAATATCTATCCCAAAAGTACTTCAAATTCGGTTCATGAGCAAAATTATAAATGTATTCACAGAGTTAAACACTATAATAGTGGATGAAATGTGGGAACAAATATGCACGAATTGTCATAAGGGTATAAGCAGTCAAATATGGAAGGACTTTGACTGGAAGATGAAGATGAGGTTTTTCAGAGTTCCATTAGTGGTCACCAAATTTGATAGTGCTATACAATTATCACAATGCTGGAGAGATTGTGGAAAAGTGGGGGACTATGTTCACATATTTTGGGAGTGTCCCAAAGTAGAAGTGTATTGGCAGGGGATTAAAATAGAGGTTAGTAAAGTTTTAGGATACGACATACTAACGCACCCAGAATTTTTTTTGCTTGATGGCTTCCCTCCTGATCAGTTCAGTAAGGCTCACCTATTTACCCTACATATATTATTAATAACAGCTAGGAAGATAATTACAGTGAACTGGATGAAGACCCGCCGACCTACTTTGACCGAATGGACACAGAGGCTGAAACAGATATACATATTTGAGAAAATAACTGCAGACCTTTTCCAACAGACCTAAGCATTAATCGAAACATACTTTCTTGATCTTTGAAAGGCTGTCAGGGGCTTTGTCTTTGTCGTAGTTATTGCATTTATATAGGAGTTTGTTTATTTATTTATTTATTTATTTATTTATTTATTCATTTATTTATTTATTTATTTATCTACTTTTCTTTTTCCCCCTTTTTTATTTTATTTTTTTTACGCTGTCACTATTATTTGGCTATTATTATATTTTGGCATTATTATATTATTATATTTGGCTATTATTATTTTCTATCTATTTGTTTTCTGTTTTTTTATGTGATTGTAAACATTCTAAGTAAATGTTATTTGTATATTATGTTTATAAAAACTTATAAAAAAAACACAATAAAAACACAAAAAAAAAAAAAAAAAAAAAATGTATTCGCAGGATTTATCTAACCCAAGTTCGCCTCCATAGAATATTTCCCTATTGTTCCCAGCTACAGTATGTTTCAAATGTAAGTTAGACATTGGCACAGTGATGCATGTATTTTGGGACTGTGCTAAAATCTAAATGTACTGGAAAGAGATTCACAAAATTATTCAAAAAATAATTGGAAAGACTTTTGCTTTGTCCGCAAAGGTATATCTTCTGAATTGTACATCGGAACGTGTTTTGATCATGACAAAGAAGGTGTATAGAATTTTTGTAAACAGTATACTTAGCCAAAAAATGTATATTATTACTATGGTCAACTGCACAGACACCTTCAGTCAATATATGAGTCAGGCAATCAGACTCCTACCACTGGAAAGATCTAAATCAAAGATCTGAAGTGTGCTGGTCCTCTGGGACTTTTCTTGAAAATACTCAATAACTATGTCTTTCTAAATTTGTTTTATGATCTCCTTTTATTTTTGTCTTTGCTTTGAAGCACTTGTATGCATTTGTTAGAATGTAACAAAAACTGCTGTACATGTTGTTATGAGATACCAGTACCACTGTTGTTCTTTTTGTTTTTGGATTTAGCTAAAATATCCATTAGAAACTTAAAAGCAATCAAAAAGTAATCAGATGTAATCAGTTACTTTTCTTTTATAAAACAATTGAAAAGGTACACTACTTATGACATTTTAAATAGGGTGATTTGCAATCTATTAGATTTACAAAGTAACCTCCCCAACACTGCATATATGAACCATAAACATCATCCTAATTAGATGTCACCCAGTCACTTTCTATCAGGATCTCTGTGCACAGATTATATCACGACCAGACAATCGAAAAATTGTCAGGAGAAATAAAATAAATATAATCAACACGGTAAACCTCCATCTTTAATTAAAACCCTAGAACTGCGATCTGTAATCTTCTCGGACTGCCTACCACCACACCAGAGCCACAGAATTCCCAGAATAACTCGCTAGAACGAACAAAAGCTAAGACGGTAATCTGAAGTGACACATCCCGCCTCCGTTCGGGACAAATTGGGTGACTTGATCAAGGATCTCATATCGAAAGCTGTGATAAACTCGTTAAATGTTAACGATTTAGGGACGAGCTCCGCTGAACCTCCCTATCAATATTTTATCGGCCTGCCTTGCAGAATCAAGCTCTTTAATCACAAAGGGGAGGTGAGGATCTTTCTTGCCAAAAGCGCGTTGGCAAATTTGCAGTCTTCAGCAAGACTCGAGCCGACACAAATCGCACTGAGGGCTTCTGCTTTTTTTGTGGCGATTAAACTCCAAACTTCATTTCACCATGACCTCCGCATCCATTTTTCACTGTACGAACTTCATTTTTTTCTCTTTATCTGCGGTGTGTATTTACTTCTATGCCTTGGCTTGGTCTCGCTGAATTATTTTGTGAGGCTGAGCGACCCTATAAACAACCTTTCAGACTGGCTGTTACACAAAAGCACAGCGTTTCTGACAGCAGGCCCGAAATGCTCACAATAATTGAGTCGCTACAGTGGCTGAACAAGCGGATATAGAGACGTATATAACTCTATATGAGGTTACGCAGGAGAAACAGCACAAACAAACAAACAAAAGATGAATGTGTGAGCTGTGTATGTGCCAACCGAATCTACTGCATGTGTGCCCATGAAGAAATGAGGGTTAGATTAAAATGAACTCAATTCGCAATTGTTCTGGAAGTGAATAAAGGCCCGTTCACAGCAAGCATGGTAACTTTAATTTTAGTGCTCGCCAAAGATTATTCGCGATTAATCATATATATAACATATATGTGTGTGTACTATGTATATTTATTATGTTTATTGAAACACACACATGCATGCATATATACATATAAGTCAGAATTATTATTAAGCCCCCCCGTTTATTTTTTTCCCCAATTTCTGTTTAATGGGAGAAGATTTTTTCAGCACATCCCTAAACATAATAGTTTTGATAACTCATTTCTAATAACTGATTTATTTTATCTTTGTCATGATGACAGTAAATAATATTTTATTGGATATTTTTCAAGACACTTCTATACTCTATAGCTGGGGTGCTCAACCCTGTTCCTGGCGATCGACCTTCCTGCAGTTTTCAGTTGCAGCCCTTATCAAACACACCTGCCTGTAATTATCAAGTGCTCCTCACGTTCTAAATAATTGGTTCAGGTGTGTTTGATCAGGGTTGGAGCTGAAATCAGCTGGAAGGTTTAACTAGGTTAATTAGGTTAACTAGGCAGGTTAGGGTAATTAGACAAGTTATTGTATACTGATGGTTTGTTCTGTAGACTATCGGGGGGGGGGGGGGAAATAGCTTAAAGGGGCTAATAATTTTGACCTTAAAATGGTTCTTAAAAAATTAATAACTGCTTTTATTCTAGCCGAAATCAAATAAATAGGACTTTCTCCAGAAAAAAAAAAATATTATCAGACATAGTGAAAACTTCCTTGTTCTGTTAAACATCATTTGGGAAATATTTAAAAAAGAAAAAAAAATTCAAAGGGGGGCGAATAATTTTGACTTCAACTGTATTTATATTTGCCCAGCACTACTATAAATATAAATTAGCACTGGTAAAGATTAATCATGACTAATTGCATGCAAAATAAAAGTTTGTTTTGACATAATATATGTGTCTATTATATAGATGTATTACTGTATGTATATGTGATACGCACATATAAAAATCAAAACTATACAAAACCATTTTGTTACATAGACATTTAAGTTTAGGATAACACTTCAGTGTTTACTACTGGCTTATTACCTGCCTATTTTTAAGATAATAACTGTTTATACTGTATAACTGTTAAGATATTATATCTTATTTTACATACCCAAACACAATTACTACACAATAAGTATTTTATTAAGTTAAAAGTCAATTAGTTAATGATTTGTTAATAGCGTGAATTTTACCTCAAAATAAAGTATGAGGTAATTTCTATAAATTTATATATATACATACACAGTTAAAGTCAGAATTATCAGCCCCCCTGTTTATTTTTTCCCTAATGTCCGTTTAATGAAGAAAAGATATTTTCAACACATTTCTAAACATAATAGTTTTAATAACTCATTTCTAATAACTGATTTCTTTTATCTTTGCCATGATGACAGTAAAAATTATTTGACTAGATGTTTTTCAAGACACTTCTATACAGCTTAAAGTGACATTTAAAGGTTTAACTAAGTTAATTAGGTTAACTAGGCAGGACAGGGGCTAAAGGGGCTAATAATTTAGACCTTAAAATGGCTTTTAAAAAATTAAAAACTGCTTTTATTCTAGCCAAAATAAAACAAATCATCAGACATAATGTGAAAATTTCCTTGCCCTGTTAAACATCATTTGGGAAATATTTAAAAAAGAAAAAAAAAATTCAAAAGGGGGGCTAATAATTCTGACTTCAAAATAAAGTATGAGCTAATTTCTATAAATTCTATATACATACAGTTGATGTACAATTCACGCTATTAACAAATCATTAACTAACTGACTTTTAACTCAATGAAATACTAATAATCTCACTGTTGTCCATTACAGTTTAATTCAGGCATTCATGTTTCCTTGGAGCTTTATTTGCGTACTGAATGTGACAGAAAATTCTCTGAGTTTGGATTTCTTTACACATTTTATAAACTTTTGACACATAATATATGCTACAAATGATTTTTTTTATTTTTTGGTTTGGTCTGATTACTAATTAATAATACTTTTTTCTTTGTGATATGTGATAAACAATAAGCCCAGGAACGCATATAAAGGCATTTTTTACAGTTTATGATTACAAAACTTTACAAAAATCAAGAAAAAATTACAAATTTTTTTTAAATAATCGATGTGTACTTGCTCATCTGTATTACGGCACAATGTGACATTTTCACCATTAGAGGCTGTGTGTTAACAACAAACAAAGTCGTATTTTGACGATGCCTTGACAGTGTGGAATCATGGGAGTTGTGGTCTTTATTACACACAGGAAGCACTTTATCTCACTAGTTTTTTTTCTTGAACATTGTTCAAAACAATGTAAGTACAACAAAATATTTAACATTATTATAGTGGTTTTTGGATATTTTAAAATTGTGGTATTGGATATTATTGGAAATTGGATATTTAACATATTTTGTCTTTAATATGCAGCTAAAGGTATTATGCCACTGTGTTTCCCTGCAATGCCCGCAGAGCAGCATGGACAAAGTATAGCATCTGTAGATCTTACAGAATCCCTGTGAGGATAAAGCAGAGGATCTCTGAGGATCAGAAGACATATTCGCACTAACCCAACCTTGCATGCTCCTTCATTGAGAAAACATACAGCAGAGCAAACTGAAGCTTTCTGAAATGTGTTGGCGTGACTTTAACACAACAGAGATGTGAAATGAAGACATGATAAACCACTGCTGCTCTAACAGAGTCCCTGCTGTTTAACCAATTCCTACAAATACTGCTCAACCAAATCCACTATTGTTAAGCTAGATAATATAAATGCATGCAATAAAAGAAAAATAAAAGCAGTGAAGTCTAAAATGACATTACAGACATACACAAATTCACTTTTATATGAGGGATCAGAACACTAACCAAGCACTAACATAAGGGAATATATATTTTTTAAAGTAATATAGTTGTTTTAAAAAGATTTGTAACAATGATTTAACTCCGATGTTTACATGGCTGTATGCATCATGGTCTTTTTTTAAGCTTCAGAGTATAATTCTGTCATGTTTGATATATTTAGATGATTTCAGAATGTGCTGTTCTCATTTGCCATGCATTTCCTAGCAACGCAAAGAAACCTCTGATTAATGATTCAATCAGATTTTAAAACTTGTGCATTTTACTCCACCCTAGTGTATGCATGTATGAATGTACGTACACAACCTGACAAAAGTCTTATCGCCTTTCAAAGTTTTAGGAACAGCAAATAATAACTTGACTTCTAGTTGATCATTTGGTATCAGAAGTGGCTTATATGAAAGGCAAAGGCCTCTAGATTACGTTTATTTTACCACAATAAAATATGATCATGGCTTGATTTTTTAATTATTTATTTAGGACAGTAAGGTCTGACTTTGCTTAAACAAAAGTCTTGTCACTTAACAAAATAAATAATGTACAGTATAGAATATAAACTCATGCTGCAATGGAAAAAGAATTAATATTGTGTGTGACTCCCATGAGCTTAGAGGACTGCATCCATACATCTCTGCAAGGACTCAAATAACTTATTAATAAAGTCATCTGAAATGGCAAAGAAAGCATTCTTGCAGGAGTTCATCATAGAATCCAAAGAACTGGATTTGGACTTCAATGCCTCCTCCTCCATCTTACCCCAGACATGCTTAATAATGTTCATAACTGGTGACTGGGCTGGCCAATCCTGGAGAACCTTGACCTTCTTAGTTTTCAGGAACTTTGATGTGGAGGCTGAAGTATGAGAAGGAGCGCTATCCTGCTGGAGAATTTGCCCTCTCCTGTGGTTTGTAATGTAATGGGCAGCACAAAGGTCTTGATACCTCAGGCTGTTGATGTTGCCATCCACTCTGCAGATCTCCCGCACGCCTCCAAACTGAATGTAACCCCAAACCATGATTTTTCCTTCACCAAACTTGACTGATTTCTATAAGAATCTTGGGTCCATGCAGGTTCCAATAGTTCTTATGCAGTATTTGTGATGATTGGGATGCAGCTCAACAGATGATTCACTGGAAAAATCCACCTTCTGCCACATTTCCAAATAATCAACAAGGTAGTCATGCATGGTTGTCATGTATTAATTATACTTGCATATATTTCTCACATAAAAATCTAAATGATTAATAACATAACTAATTTAAAGAAAAACTAAGGTATCTAAGGTAAATCAGTTAAACAATATATTTTCATGATTTTAAGAAATGGCCCTATATTAATGTTGAAAACAAGTGTTAATATAAATATTAAATATACAAAAATTTTATGTCTATTATATACAGTTGAAGTCAGAAATATTAGCCCCCCCCCCCCCCCCCCCCTTTGAATATTTTTGTCTTTTTTAAATATTTCTTAAATGATGTTTAACAGAGCAAGGAAATTTGTATGTCTGATAATATATATTTTTTTTAAATAAAGTCTTATTTGTTTTATTTTGGCTAGAATAAAAAAAAAAAAGTCATTTTAAAGACAAAATTATTAGCCCCTTTAGCTATTTTTTTTCGATAGTCAACAGAACAAACCATCATTATACAATAACTTGCCTAATTACCCTAACCTGCCTAGTTAACCTAATGAACCTAGTTAAGCCTTTAAATGTCACTTTAAGCTGTATAGCAGTGTCTTGAAAAATATCTAGTAAAATATTATTTACTGTCATCATGGCAAAGATAAAATAAATCAGTTATTAGAAATGAGTTATTAAAACTATTATGTTTAGAAATGTGTTGAAAAAAATCTTCTCTCCGTTAAACAGAAATTGGGGAAAAAAATAAACAGGGGGGCTAATAATTCAGGGGGGTTAATAATCCTGACTTCAACTGTATATCTACATTTGATAATATTTTCAAATAAAATACAAACATTTTTAATTTTTAAAACATTTCACAATATTACTGTGCAACTTTGGTGATCAAAACTTTTGAACTTGGCGGTTCATTCCGCTGTGGTGACCTCGGATTGATAAAGGAAAAAAGCCGAAAAGAAAATGAATGAAATGAACTTTTGAATTTATAAACTCAACAACAGATAAGACAACAAGACAATTACCTTCATAAAATAAAGGAGAGACCAAATTTTACACAGCACAGAATTCCTATGGGTAACAAACAACTATGGCCTAAAAAAATCTCCCTATTCATCTGCTGTTGGCAGCACTGGTAACATTTTTAAAAAGTACAATTTGGACCCTGCGGCCAAACACACACACACAGAGAAACGTTCTTAGCAGGCCGTGAGTGGCAGTGAGTGAGCCGTCACACAGGTGCAGGTCAGAGCAGCAGAAACATCATCTCACAGCCGCTCTGCCAACACTCCTTACGAATTCAATCAACACGTCAACAAACATTGTGCCTTCCAGCACAACACACAATAACAAAGAGAGAGAGACAAGAATGGAGAAAGAGAACAAGCGGTACACAAAATGGAAAGAGGAAAAACATTCCAAGACCTGCGTCAAGAGAAATGCATTATTTTCATGCTCTTCAGAAATCTTAAAAATGGTCATGAAATAATTATTGCTTATAGTTTTTGTTCCATTAAAAACTTGATTTTATTGGATTTATTTTAAATCTGATTCTGATAATGATTTCAGCTAGTTACCTAGTTTGGGATTGTTTTGAGTTGCGCCTGAAAGTAATATCATTGCGTCTGCTGCAGCAAAGTTCCTGATTATTACACCAGAAGTACAGTATAGCTCCTACATATCGACCTAGAACGGAACATCTTTTCAACTATGTAATGCACTATGTAACTACAAAAGGGTCAAGCTTTAAATAGAAATTCTTTTTTTTTTTTTTTTTTTTTTTTGAGTGAAATGCTAATGGTCTAATACGATATAATGATTTATGCTAAGCTAAGCTAAAAGTGCTCCCGCCAGACCCAGAGATTGACTAAATAGATTCAAAAACTGTAAAACTCAACTGTTTAACTCTAGGGGCTCTATCATACAGCCGGCGCAATACGGCGCAAGATGTGTTTGTGGCAATTAGTTGCTATTTTCAGACCAACGTAACTGTAAATTTCATGTTTTGTGCCACGTTGTGTAAATAGCCACTCCATTTGCACCACTTTGTGGACTCATGGGTGTGTTGGTCTAAAAGGGAAGTCTGTTAAGGCGCATTGTTGGCATGTTGCTATTTTGAGAAACTTAAATAGACCACGCTATTGACCAAGTGAAAGCTGGTCCATTGTCCATCGCAAAGCACGTTAGTTATGCTCCTATGTGGGTTCAAAGCTTACACATTGCTTAATACACACCGGATGTACAGTAATACACAAAAAAAAATTAAAGGACTAAAATGTTACAAAAAATATTATTGTGAATAAATATAAAAACCACTGCCGCCATGCCTTCTCCACTTTTTTCAGTTTATTGCATTTGTATAATGATATTCGTGGCGAGTGGCCTGGACATGTTGCTTTTGCTTTCAGTTTGACAGCAGTCTCCGTGAGGAGCTGACGTCCATTTGTTTTTTTTTTCTTCATTAAAACTTGTTAAAAGTTCGTCGGTTCTCCACCTCCTTCTTCCCGGCAGCCAGGCAGCCGTAAACTCCATTACAATATTATTATTAGGAGTATTTTTTATTAAAACAAATATATATATATATATCTTTACTCCTTTACTTTCTTGGAGTAAGAAAATAGTGAAAAAAACTCACTCCACTGAAGACATCCATTAGCTTACATTTTTAATTTAATTTGTTAGGCGCAAAGGTTTGTTTCAAAACTATTTCTAAATTCAGTTCTAATTTCTATGCATATATATATATACACACACACACACACACACACACACACACACACACACACACACACATATATGCATAGAAATTAGAACTGAATTTAAAAATGTGCATATACAGTTGAAGTCAGAATTATTAGCCCCCCTGAATTATTAGTCCCACTGTTTAAATTTTTTCCCCAATACTGTTTAATGGAGAGAAGATTTCAACACATTTCTAAACATAATAGTTTTAATAACTCATTTCTAATAACTGATTTATTTTATCTTTGCCATGATGACAGTAAATAATATTTTACTAGATATGTTTCAAGACACTTCTATACAGCTTAAAGTGACATTTAGAGGCTTAACTAGGTTTATTAGGTTACCTAGGCAGGTTAGGGTAATTAGGCAAGTTATTGTATAATAATGGTTTGTTCTGTAGACTATCAAAAAAAAATTAGCTTAAAGGGGATAATAATTTTGTCCTTAAAATGACTTTTAAAAATTTGAAAACTGCTTTTATTCTGGCCGAAATAAAACAAATAAGACTTTCACCAGAGGAAAAAATATTATCAGACATACTGTGAAAATTTCTTTGCTCTGTTAAACATCATTAGGGAAATATTTAAAAAAGTAAAAAAAAATTCAAAGGGGGGCTAATAATTCTGACTTCAACTGTATATACTGTATATATATATGCATAGTAAAGAAGTATTTATAAAGAAAAGAGTAAAGAAATATATATATATATATATATATATATATATATATATATATATATATATATATATATGCATAGAAATTAGAAATGAATTTAGAAATAGTTTTGAAACAAATATTTGCGCTTAACAAATTAAATAAAAAATGTAAGCTAATGGATGTCTTCAGTGGAGTGAGTTTTTTCACCGTTTTCTTACTCCAAGAAAGTAAAGTAAAGAAAAGAGTAAAAGAGAAAGTAAAGAGGCTGAATGGAGGAGGCTCATTCTTTATCCTCGTGCTGCAGATGGTCTGTTAGACTGTTTTCTCACTAGTGAACCGTTCAGTTTTTCCAATTACAAAGTCCGCCATATAAATAGCAAATGCGCCATGGCGCGATGCAACTGACTCTTAAAGGGAATGGAAGATGAGACTCTGATTAGATTATTGCACTCAAAACAAACCCATACCTCATTACGAGTATAAGCACAACCCTTTTAGACCGTGCGCCTGGGCGCAGAGCATATTTTTCTGTCTTTAAAATAGCAAAAGTGGATTCGGACACACCCTTCGTTAAACAGAACCCTTGGTGACTTGTAAAACTATACTATTTTCAAACAAAAAAAGAAGAGTGTTGCTTTAAAATCGGGCCTTTTCACCAAGAGGGCAGAATGAGCAAAAATAACAGTTTTTCTGTATACGTATAAGTGTAAAAATCCATCTCATAACCCCTTTAACACAAAGTGGGTCACTATTGCCAGTTTTAATGTGAGGTTTGCATGGCTTCCTCGTTCTCATTATGCAAACGCCCACCTGTCTGATGCAACATCTTGTTAGTGTCAATGAAAATTCTGATCAGTCATTACCAGGGTTCACGCGTTTCCATGTTTCAGCCTTTGTCATCTGTTTATTATTTTTGATTAATACATCTAATCCGTTGCACTTATTTAATGGATTTGCTAATAGAACCATACGTCTGCATGAGTTTTGATTACGAGTACATTTAATTAAACTCTGCAAATAGATGCATGTTAGCTCCAACAGTCACACTTGACATATTAATCAGAGACTGGGTGACACCTTGTAACTCTTAATAATCCGTCATTAACAAACATTATACTGTATGATCCTTAACAGATCAGTGAAATCGTTCCTGAGAAATGCTACAGAAATAGTTCTGTTTGAAGTATGATGATGTTTAGAAATAGAGAGGAAAAACAGACTACAACTGTGAAGTAAAAATGTAGTAAAATATTGTAAAATGTCCTCAATCTAAAATCTAACGTCTCTGAATATGTAAATAGGCAAGAATGACAACCAATTGTAATCAAGTATGGAAATGTCATGTCATCAGTCACTTAGATTAAATTATCATGCATTTCTAACAATGTAAGTCAGTGTAATAATTTCAAACTAAAAATTATAAAATCAGGATATTCTGAAGAAAAAAAAGATTAAATTCTGGCCTTGCAACCAGTTTCATAACGCTGCTTATTCATAAAATATTGTTTTTTTTTTTTACTACAGACATAATCCTACAATGGCGACACAGTGGCGCAGTAGGTAGTGCTGTTCGAAGAAGGTTGCTGGTTCGAGCCTCGGCTGAGTCAGTTGGCGTTTCTGTGTGGAGTTTGCATGTTCTCCCTGCGTTTGCGTGGGTTTTCTCCGGGTGCTCCGGTTTCCCCCACAGTCCAAAGACATGCAGTGCAGGTGAATTGGGTAGGCTAAATTGTCCGTAGTGTATGAGTGTGAATGAGTGTGTTTGGATGTTTCCCAGAGATGGGTTGCGGCTGGATTAATAAAGGGACTAAGCCGAAAATAAAATGAATGAATGAATGAAAATCCTACAAAATCACCTAAAATTAAATATGCAAATATAAGCAAGTCAACTGGAATTGAATATCCAAATATTACAATGATGTCATACTGTATATCTCCAAATACATGTACAATATGTTGATATGTTTAGCTTATGTGTACATTTGTTGATCTTTCCTCCAGTTTTTTTGTGGTGGTTTGCTCCACTTAGCATTGGACTATTGTAAGTTATTAATACGGGGGTGCCTTTGGTGAGAATTAAAAATACAAATTTTTTTGCCTGGAGATTTATGCTTATTGTTAAGAGCATATAGTACAGATTTAAAACCAAACCAGAATCAATTATTTTTTCTGACTGAATCAGAAGATTACTGATAATACAGATGCAAAAATTACTGAAGCAAAAAACATCAACTCTTAACCCTTGTGTATTGTGCAAGTTTACTACCCTTTCATTATGTTAGTGGCTGTTTTGCCACATTGACTTCCATTATAACAATATTTTTTGATTGTAAAGCCAAATAATCATGCATTCTTGATTGCTGTTGGTTTTCCCTTTTGGCAAGAGCTAACATTGTCATTGTGATCATCAGTTGGCATACAGTAATTAACCCTTTAAATAGTCCTGTGCGCATTTCAAAATTTCAAAGTACAAATTGTACCTCTTCCCAACAGGGAAACCCCCAACAATCAAGAATGCTTAATAATATGGTGTCATGGCTTTGCATTCAAAAAATGTCATTAAAATGGAAGTCAATGGGGCAAAAACTTCAATTAATATAATAAGAGGGTGGTCAATTTTCAATATTTCAACGCATTTTCCTAAAATGTGTCAAAATAAGATTTGTCGCTAAAAATCATTCTATTCTATTTGCTTAAACACAGAGAAAGCTGTGTCCAAATGAAGACTCAAAATCACCCCAGAGTGGATGAAAACATCTCCAACAGCACACAAGAGTTAAAACTAAGAACTCAAAGTCTAAAGCTTATAAATCCCAAAACCACACAGGTCTCTAATAAAAAAAGCAATAATAAACGGCTCATTATTCCAAAGAAGAAAAGATATTAAATGTTTTACAAGTCATATTAAAAATTAGAAATGAAAACCTTGCCATACAACCACTTTAATAATGTTGTTGATTTGGGTAGTAAATTAGCCCAAAGTGTATTGTTGAGTGTTTGGGAAATTTCAAAGCATTTTCCCAAAATATGTGTCAAAATAAGATTTGTCCCCAAAAATCATTCAATTTGCTGAAACACTGAGAAAATTGTTGCCAAATTAAGCCTAAAAAAAAGGCCAGAATGGATGAAAACATCCCCAACCACACACAAGGGTTAAAACTAAGAATTCAAAGTCTAAAGCTTATAAATCCCAAAACCACACAGGTCTCTAATAAAAATTAAAAAATTAAAAAGGAATAATAAATGGCTCATTATTCCAAAGAAGATTCTCCCATTCTCTTTAAGAGTCAGTTGCGTCACACCATGGCTCATTTGCTATTTACATGGCGGACTTTGTAAGTGGAAAAACTGAACACTTCACTAGCGAGAAAACAATTAAACAGACCATCTGCAGCGCGAGGATAAAGAACGAGCCATTCAGCCTTTACTTTCATTTTCACTTTCTCTCTTTCGTGGATAAGGAAACGTGTTAAACGCACTACACTGAAGACATCCATTAGCCTACAAAATTATTTATGTTTGTTAAGCACAAAGATTTGTTTCAAAACTATTTCTAAATTCAGTTCTAATGTCCAGCAAACGAATAGATGAACAATAATAACGAAGTGTGGTCAAAAAACTGAGTTATATCCAAAGACACGTTCTATGCCCCATATGGTCCAAAACCTGACAGGTGGACAAATCTAAGCTTGTTTTTTAATAAAACAAATATAAATATACATATAATAAATAATACTTATGATAATAATAACATTATACAAAAGCAAGTTGTCATGAATAAACTGAAAAAAGCCCCCCAAGGTGAAGAAGGCATGGAGGTACTGGTTTTTATACACTTTCAGAAATAAAGGTATGCAAGCTGTCACTGGGGTGGTACCTTTTCAAAAGGTACACATTTGTACTTGAAGGGTTCATATTGGTACCTCAAAAGTATATATTAGTACCTACAATTTGAGAGGAACACTTTTGTACTTTTTAGGTACTAATATGTACCCTTGAGGTATTAACATGGACCTTTTAGATACAAATTTGTACCTTTTGAAAAGGTACCCCCCCAGTAACAGCTTGCGTACCTTTATTTCTGAGAGTGTATTTATGTAGAAAATAATAATTTTGTAATATTTTATTCCTTTAATTCTTTTTCATTTGTAAAGATATTTGTGTATTGCTCTACATCCTGCATGTTTAAGTGAGGCGCACAACTGACACGCTCTGTCCTGGACTTTAGACCTGCTCTCAGCTGGTCTATTGCACAGTCTATTTTAGTTCCTCAAAATAGCAACGCGCCAACAATGCGCCTTAACACACCTCTATTTTAGATATAGCACATATGAGCGCAAATGCATTTGCTATTTAAACAACGTGATGCAAAACATCAAAATGACACTTGCGTCGAGCTGAAACTAGCAAATAACATTTGCGTTATGCCTTGTGCCGCATTGCGCCGGGTGTATGATAGGGCTCTATGAAGTAAAAGTCTAAAATTTATAAATCCCAAAACCACACAGGTCTCTAATAAAAAAAAATTATAATAATAATAAATGGCTCATTATTCCAAAGAAGAAAAGATATTAAATGTTTTACAAGTCATATTAAAAATTAGAAATGAAATCCCTGCCATGCAAACACTTTAATAATCTTATTTATTTACAGAACTTATTATAAACTTCGCTCCACAGACGAAAATAAGCAGAGCACAGAAAGTTATCAAGCTGCTTTCCAATCGACAAAGCGAGTCAATGTGAGCTGTAACACTACAAATCACCATTCTTTTCAATTCTGTTTCTCTTGTGTTGTGCTCGGCTAATCCTATTGGATTCCCTGAGGTCACTTATCAAGTTTTTGGGCCCCGGGGGCCGATCCAATCCCACTGCATGCTTTCATCCCTTTGCTTACAAAAAGGAATCAGGAAAAAAAGGGACACAAATCTCTCGGGCTACAAACAGGTGTGTATAAATATGCGCAGGTCTGTGAGTGTATTTGTATTATGTATTAAGCGTGTCTGGTGTTGTACCCTGTGATATTTCGCCTGGCTTACTCTCGCGCAGAGGGGCCATCTGGTCTGAGTTGGCTCTCCTGCAATGCAACAACTGATCCGTGCCAAATGAGAGTGTCGTGGCTTGCATGGACGCCACAGACCAGTATGGCACAGTACACACACACATACATGCATTCATTGTCCCAATCCTGCTGTATATATGATGCCAAAGGCCGGTTCTGGGGGCCGAACGCAACAAATTAGCAGCTACACACACTGTCATGCAGATATTAACTCCTGCTTACAGCTCACTGAAATAACACTTGTAATACCTTCGCTTACAGCACAATGAAACAATGCATCAAAGTGAACAGAGATATTTTCATGACAATGTGAAAAGTGATGCTGTTTGCACGTGACTTTTTTTTGTGCATGCTTGTATGCATGAATCTATGACCTGAGGAGAAATTTGCAAGCACAGGCCAATGCACAAACACAAAACACTCACTCATATGACTATATAGACATGACATAGGACCGTCCTACAGGGTAAATGTATAAAATGTTGGGTTTTATTAAACTGGTTAAGAGCAGAAATGACGTAAAGAAGAATGTAAATGTACAACAGAGCTCTGTGTGTCTATGTGGATGTTGAAGTGGCAGATTTTGGCACTGCAGATTAATTCACATATCCTGTAGCCTTTATAGTCAAAGTTTTTGCACTGGTTTAAATGTGAGTTTTCATAACCTCCATTGTCTCACTGATGCTTGCAAAATGGATCCAGGAATAAAAAAATTAATTTGATGTGAAATTTTGCACAGAAAAAGATAAGTAAAAATAGATAACTTTTAATGAGCTTATTTTTATGATGCTCACAAAAAAGATGTATATAATAGGGGGCATTAGGGTTATCTCCAATCAAGGCTTGCGTGTGCAAATAGGGAGGGATGTGCACATGATGTGCAAGCGGTGGGCACGTGATGCACACGCATTTTCCAGGCACTCCTTGTTGAAAGCATCTCAACTTTCCAGAATGCTGCATACACACCATGATTCACCGTAAGTAGAACTAACCAATCTGCTTCACACTTTGTATGGAAAGTACACATTTCAGTAATAATGACAGACTAATTACAGAGAGAACGCAAATGCTGCAGTGCTTTTAATTCTCTTCATAAATAAAAACTTGAATCAGAACTGCAGCAATGGTTTGTCCGTTTGTCATCCTCTGAGAAAACGGTTTAAGGTGGCCTAGTTACGAGAGACACCGGCGGAGCGCAAAGTGCAAATGGTAAAAGAAACCACGCACTTTTTTTTACATGCTTTTAGATGCAATATGTGAACGAACTACGGTTGGGTTTCATCATCCCCACCTCAGGTCAGGATAACAACCCACGTGAAAATGAGCGTACTGAACAGAGTTTACAGAGTGATACAGGGTTTACTGCATCATTATTATTGACATCTTACAGATGCTGATCTACCTTAAAGTTTGCTTTGATTGTTTAGTGTTTACACTTTACCATTGCACACACTTTGTAACATTTTATTGATCAAGTTTAAGAGTCTCTTACACACTTATGTTTGTTTTATTATAAGACATAAGAGACAAGATATATTTTTTGACTATTAAAACTATTTACCTTAGTAATGTTGGTAAATTAAATTAAAGTGGTTAAATAAATAAAAAATCCTAATATTGCTAAATGGATTGTAAAAAAAATTCAATATTTATCGATACTGAATGATTTTAAACATTATAGGATATTTCTTTTTGCTGCATTGTTCAGCCATAATATATTACATATAATAATAATGAAATAAATTGGATGTAATATGGCCCTATTCTTATAATTAAATATATTTTGTGCAGTAAAAAGAGGAAAAAAAATAAATAAAAAATAAAACATGAAGATGTGAACCCAAAAAAATGTAAAAAGTAAAAATAGGTTTTTATTTATCTACAAAGTAAAAAAATATATATATCTATATGAATATATGTATACGAATATATATATGTGTGTGTGTGTGTGTGTGTGTGTGTGTGTGTGTGTGTGTGTGTGTGTGTGTGTGTGTGTGTGTGTGTGTGTGTGTGTGTGTGTGTGTGTGTGTGTGTATATAATAAATTATTACAGGTCAGATGAGAGGTAGCTTTTAGAAAGCGTAAATAAGATACATTAGGGAAGAGGAAGGCGGAAAAAAAAGCCTCTCTCAGACTATCCTTGGAGTAGGGCAGTGTGAGATGAGGTGGGGAAAAAAAAGCCCCAGCACAAGCACATAAACACATAGACATAACATCGCAACAGGGGATGGGAACAGGGGATGTAGATATAGTCCGATAAAAGCGACATCCATCTGGTCCTGCAGCCAGGGGGCGCTGAGCACAGACCCGCCTACCCACACCGGTGGGAGAAAGCAAAAAATACGCAAATGAGATACATGATATTGTGATATGCAAATATAGATCACATTATAATGAGCTTATTTTTATGATGCCTTACAACAAAGATTTTCTATTTACATCTGAGGGAACATAACAGAAAAAAATACCCATTTCAACTTTGTCTTTTCAATAATTTATAAGGATTTTTTAAAATAACATTTTTTCATTTTTACCAAATAAAAAATTAAATGATTTCCCAGTTTTGTGGCTAGAAGGGCATCCGCTGCACAAAACATATGGTGGATAAGTTGGCGGTTCATTCCGCTGTGGCGACCCCTGATTAATAAAGGGACTAAGCCGAAAAGAAAATGAATGAATGAAATTAAATGAAGTAAAACTAAAAAATTATGTGTTCACAGAAATGCATCCAGTTAAAGTCAGAATTATTAGCCCCCCTTTGAATTGTTTTTTCTTTTTTAAATATTTCCCAAATTGTGTTTAACAGAGCAAGGACATTTTCACAGTATTTCTGATAATATTTTTTCTTCTGGAGAAAGTCTTATTTGTTTAATATCAGCTAGAATAAAAGCAGTTTTTAATTTTTTAAACACCATTTTAAGGACAAAATTATTAGCCCCTTTAAGCTATATATTTTTCTGATAGTCTACAGAACAAACCATCATTATACAATAACTTGCCTAATTACCCTAACCTGCCTAGTTAACCTAATTAACCTAGTTAAGCCTTTAAATGTCACTTTAAGCTGTATAGAAGTGTCTTGAAAAATATCTAGTAAAATATTATTTACTGTCATCATGGCAAAGATAAAACAAATCAGTTATTAGAAATGAGTTATTAAAACTATTATGATTAGAAATGTGTTGTAAAAATCTTCTCTCTGTTAAACAGAAATTGGGGAAAAAATATACAGGGGGCTAATAATTCAAGGAGGCTAATAATTCCGACTTCAACTGTACATGTTTGGAATGACTGTGTAAACAAGGACACACTGTACCTTTATTATAGGAACTATCTCTTTAAAATCTAAATGATCATGCTGTCACACACAGTATGCCCACCTATAATTATATAACAGTGGTTTTCAATGCGAAAGGAGCATGGTAATCCGCATGCAGAGAGTTTGTCCAGTAAAAACAAAGGCTTTTACTTGCATATAAAGACATGTTTAAAGTAAAGCAGCAAAAACAGCCTGTTTTACAAGTCACAGGGAGGCTGGAAAACGATCACAAAAAACTAAAGTGCATTTGTAAGAAAAGAGTCAGTGAAAACAGCTAGGAAAACCCATGGAATAGCACCTTTAAAGCACAAAAGAGTTTCCCACTGACATCCAGAACACACTGAAACATGAAAATAGCTTTCTGAAAATCTCTTTTGTTTAGCAAACGATCCTCCAATTCCTCTTTAGTGACCCGAGCACTTAATGCAAACTGCTTTTACATTTCACCAGCTGTAAAACGCCGTCAATCTCTAGGAAAAAAATCTGTTAGTAATCAGAAACATTTATAGATTAAAGGACCTGCCATTTTGTGCGCCTGCAAACCCAGAGAAACGCAGCTAACCACACATTCTGCTTGGGAACGTTACATGCTCGAAATATCAGAGGCGTCATGAGAGTCACGATTCCCAGAGGGAGTCGACTCCATGAGGTGCGAATTGCTGCGAAAACTCCTGCGGACATAATGCGAGAGATTAACATGATGTCACAGCATTTGAGGGTTTAAATAACGGGGATTCCGCCACTCACTACAACAAGTCCAGTTGCTTTGGATTAGGATTAAATTCGAGCAGACTCATTAATATGCGGCGCGCATGACGATCTGTCTGTCAGCGTTTCACACACCGGCTAAGCTCTTCTGAGGGAGGTTTACTGCGGGACCACGGCAGATGAGAGAAGCTGTTTGGGGATATTTTATTGATCTACACTTCATTTAAAGGTGAAGCGTGTCACTTTTTGAAGTTTAAATACTTTTTTCCTAGAGTAGTTTAAAAGTTGCTGATTTTTTTTTCAGGCCTCCACCATAGGATTACATCCATCCAAGGTCAAAAAACACTTTTTCTCTCATAATATACAGTTGAAGTCAGAATTATTAGATAACAAAAAGTAAGGTAAAGAATCTTGGTGTGACTCTGGAGTCAGATCTGAGTTTCAATAGTCATGTCAAAGCAGTTAGTAAATCAGCATACTATCATCTCAAAAATATATCAAGAATCAGATGCTTTGTTTCCAGTGAAGACTTGGAGAAACTTGTTCATGCTTTCATCAGCAGCAGGGTGGATTACTGTAACGGCCTCCTCGCAGGCCTTCCCAAAAACACAGTCAGACCGTTACAGCTCATCCATAATGCTGCGGCCAGTATTTTGACCAGAACCAGGAAATCAGTGCACATCACACCTGTCCTCGGGTCTTTACACTGGCTCCCAGTTACATTCAAAATAGATTTTATTATAAGTATTATTACTTATTAAAGTGTTATTACTTGTCTATAAATCACTAAATGGCCTAGGACCTCAATATATTATAGATATGCTCACTGAATACAAGCCTAACAGATCACTTAGATCTATAGGATCATATAAACTAGAAATTCCAAGAGTTCAGTCAACGCAGGGTGAATCCGCCTTCAGCTACAGCACCCCCTGCTGCTGGAATCAGCTTTCAGAAATGATCAGATGTGCTCCAACATTAGGCACATTCAAATCCAGACTGAAAACACATCTGTTTAGTGCCTTTACTGAATGAGCACTGTGCTACGTCCGACAGATCACACTATTATGTTTTTCTCTTCTTTTTCATTCTTTTATAAACTGTTTTAACGCATTCATTCATTCATCATTTTCTTTTCGGCTTAGTCCCTTTATTAATTCGGGGTCGCCACAGCAGAATGAACCGCCAACTTATCCAGCATTTGTTTTATGCAGTGGATGCCCTTCCAGCCGCAACCCATCTCTGGGAAACATCCATACACACATTCACACTACGGACAATTTAGCCTACCCAATTCACCTGTACCGCATGTCTTTGGACTGTGGGGGAAACCGGAGCACCCGGAGGAAACCCACGCGAACGCAGGGAGAACATGCAAACACCACACAGAAACGCCAACTGACCCAGCCGAGGCTCGAACCAGCGATCCAGCGACCTTCTTGCTCTGAGGCGACAGCACTACCTACTGCGCCACTGTGTCACCCTGTTTTAACACATTTTAATTAGTTTTTATCTGTTTTTTTTATCATTTTTATTCTTTGTTTTTATTTTTCTTATACTTGTCTCTTCTATTCCTGTTTATGTAAAGCACTTTGAATTGCCACCGTGTATAAAATGTTCTATATAAATAAACTTGCCTTGCCTTAGGGGTAAATTTTGAAGCCCTTCCGCTTCACACTCTGTTTCAAGGGCCAAGGGGAAAGGGAAGGGGTAGGGGTACAAAAATAGAATTGAGATTGGGTCTAAATGTTTACTGGGAGCTGTTGTTCAGCGGCGGAGGCAGACGATAGTTGCGACGTTTTGCCTCAACAATTCAAAGAGATGGAAAGTAAATAAACAGCAGGCGGATGATGCAGGTAAAAGCATCTTACATCTGTGCGCATGCTCATTTAATGTGGATGACAATTTTTTTGAAAAAAGACGACGTGGACATGAAGTGTTTTAGAACAAAATGCTGTTTTCAAATTGATCCAAATTAGTTTAGACGTAGCTTTATCAGCATGTCATTGCAAAAATATTTCCATCAACGTACGTTATTTTTTCCCACGTCAAATATATATATATATATATATATATATATATATATATATATATATATATTAGAGGTGTGAACCTACACTGGTCTCACGGTTCGGTTACGATTATCATGCCATCGATTCGGTTCAATTCGATATCTCGGTGCATCACGGTGCATCGACGATGCTTTCCATACACGGTTTATTATTTTCTTCACAGCACAACAATTCTTGTATTAAAATGTATAAATATATTTATATACTATTTGTAAAACAATTTTGTCCTTTAATACAAACAGTCAGATATATAAACTGTACCTTTAAACAACACAAGCATTTATAGACCATTTCGAGGGATGTAAACAAAAACAATGGCCCTAACGTATTTTACATTTTTAATTTCCATTGCTTCTGAGAATCCAAAAAGGTCTACATATTGATAAATAGTGTTATGACAGCTGATTTAAAATCAAGTTATGATTGAATTGCCTCTTGTTACAGTTAGGAAATAGTTTAAAGTCAAGCAGGAAATGTTCATGGGCCAATGACATGACCACATTGAAATGGTCTATAGCAAATAAACAAATATAAATATCCCGCTCGCTTTCTGAGCCTTG
This sequence comes from Danio kyathit, assembly GCA_903798195.1. Classification (NCBI taxonomy): domain Eukaryota; kingdom Metazoa; phylum Chordata; class Actinopteri; order Cypriniformes; family Danionidae; genus Danio; species Danio kyathit. The sequence goes on from LR812529.1 coordinate 43,614,708, forward strand.
TCTACCAAGTTCTTTCTTACACCCCTTTGATTGGTCACGCGCTCAACAGAAAGGGCTGCGATTGGCTCTTACACGCTGGCGCTCTTCACAGTTGCACTCATGGGCCACAGTGAGACAGAGAGAGAGAAATAGAGATTACTTTCATTCTCTTAATCGCCATGAAATAGGGGCTTTTGCTGTAAGTTTCAGTGAAACAGTGTTCAGCAAACACACACGCAGTGAAATTGTGCACATTGTGTGTTTTTCGTAGTTAGAGCGTTGTAAATAATCGAGCTATAACGAGTGATAACGGTCTTATGATAAGGGTCCATTTGTCAATATTGCAATATTTCAATATATCCCAGAGCCCTCGTTTGACTTCACAAACGCTGATCCGAAAGCTATCAGCGCTGTGCGATTAAGCATATCACTAAACCAGGGGATTGTCAACATAATAAGTCTAACGTAAGAAGCTTTAGATAAAAGCATCTGCTAAATGACTACTTACACATATTCATATCTGAACTCCATCTTTCTGCACATTTCACTCTCTGAATTTGTTTCTCAGTGTCTTTCAAAATCTTTTTTTTTTTTCTAGACCAAGGTAATCCTTTGTTGATGTGTTCGGAGTTGAGTGAAATCCTCAAAAAACACTTTCTGCAAGCTCATATACTCGCACACTGACATCTCACTTCATGCTACCGGGAAAATAAAAATCTATTCTGCCGAACGGCTTCTAGTGCTGGACATTTTTTAGAGAAAAACAAAATATATTTATCATATAAAACGCATTTGCTTTCTAGACAGCATCTATTATCCCCAGCGCACAATGTCACCTTGAGTCTTATTGGTCTAAATATAATATACATCCCACTAATGTGACGCGCTTAAAAAAAGACACACATCTAATCTGATGACACCAGGCATGTGTCTTAAATGAAAATCCCTGACACAGGCGAAACATCATATCCCCTGAACATACACACACACACACACACACACACACACACACACACACACAGACCTTGTTTGGCACATGGATTCAAACTTTCTCCTGCCTCTCATATCATGCACTATTTATAATGTGCTCTCCCTTTCTGAATTATTGATAGGCCATACCTTTTTTTTTTAACTGAGTAGTTCACTCACACTTCAACACACACACACATGGAGATGAGGGTCGTTAGGATGTAATGAGATGTACAGTATGATATATGATCAAAAATACAGTCACACAAGCATCAAAGCTAAAGCTCAATGTTTAATCATGTAGAAACAGCCAACGAAAAGCTTTTAAAAATTAAACGCACCACATTCAATAAATTTCCAAATCTATATCAATAATTCTATTTTGCATAATGAAAATTATGGTTATTGTTGGATGTGACAATTTAACGTTTTCGGCACATAATTTAGATTTATTTTGTTAAGCCACTGATCAAATTTATTGCAAATTTCAGATAAAAATATTGTCATTTAGAGCATTTTTTTATAATAAAATAACAAAAAGGGATGTCATGTTTTCAGACGTTTGTGTTCATATTTTGAACAAAACATAACACATATTTTTATACTATAGAAGACAAAATAAAATCTGTATTTGTTGGAATAATCATGCATTTAATTTACCATAGTCGAAGTTTGGAGGAACTGTAACATTTCTAATAAGCACAGTAAATCCAGAGAATTTTCAGAGAGTAGCTTTATTTTTCCATAAAGCTGATTTTTGCATTCTGTAAAAAAATTAAAAAATAAAATAAAATAAAATAAATTAACATTAAAATTAAAATTAAATTAAATTAACATAAAAATTAAATTAATATTATAAATAAATTAAAATAAATAAATTTAATTAAATTAAAATTAAATTAACATTAAAATTTAATTCAATTAAAATAAAACTAAAATTAAATTAAATTACAAATAAATTACAAATAAAAAAATTTAAAAAATTAAATAAATTAAAATTAAAATTAAATTAAATTAAATTAAATTAAATTAAATTAAATTAAATTAAATTAAATTAAATTAAATTAAATTAAATTAAATTAAAAATATTTATTATAAAATAATTTCATACGTATTTGTATTTCACTTCCAGACAGATTTGCTGCTGTAACTAAATTTCTTCAAATAACAAAGATGGTCCTCATTCAGTAATGTATTTAATAAACAGCTGTTACTTTAATCAGTTATTGAGTGCAGAGTTATTGCGGCTTATTGAGTTTACTTAAAATACTCAACATATCTTATTTTTTCTTCTGATTTGGAAGCTTATCATGAAAGACATGTTTATACGAGACATTTCTGAAGGACTGCTCTCTAAATAAAGTGTTCAGAGATGAAGACTGAGTGCAAATCTCTGAGTGTGTTTAACACACACATCATGTTCAAGCCCAGCCACTCAATGTAATACCAAGATCTCAATCTAAACCTTTCATAAGCCTCTTGAAGATTTACTGAGAGAAAGAGCTTTAACTTTATAAGCATCAAGATCACATCACTTTAGATTCATGTGAGCATCAGGATATGCAGAAAGCTCAAACTGACACACAGATCTGATTTAAAGGGTCATGAAACCCCACTCTTTCAGTTCAAGACCACCACAGATTTTTTTTTTTAAATGCAACTTAAATGTACTGTATCAGTATTAACTTGCCATTTGTTTATTGGTTTACTAATTAATTTTTTGTAATGTAATGTGCATTTATGCATTTGTTTATTTTTCAACCATCCATCCACCCATCCATCTATCATTTGTAAATATATAATTAAATTGATTTATTTATTTTTCTATCTATCTCATGGAGGATGAAACCTACAAAAGCCATAAATAAATACATACACAAATAAATTACTTAATTAATAAATCCCCACATTCCTGCATAAATAAAACAGTAAAAAGACATATGCAAATAAGCAAAATCTATAAATTCATAAATAACAATAAATAACGTTGCTAAAAAATAAGTAAATAAATTCATTAATTTCTGCATAAATAAATATATAAATAAATAAATAAAGATATACATATATATGCAGGAATTTGTAGATTTATAATTTTAGATTATATCTTTGTAAATATATAATTAAATTGATTTATTTTGATTTATTTTTGGGGCAACCCAGTGGCGCAGTAGGTAGTGCTGTTGCCTCACAGCAAGAACGTCGCTGGGTCGCAGGTTCGAACCTCGGCTGGGCTGGGTCAGTTGGCGTTTCTGTGTGGAGTTTGCATGTTCTCCCTGGGTTCGCGTGGGTTTCCTCCGGGTGCTCCGGTTTCCCCCACAGTCCAAAGACATGCAGTACAGGTGAATTGGGTAAGCTAAATTGTCCATAGTGTATGAGTGTGAATGTGTGTGTGGAAGTTCCCAGAGATGGGTTGCGGCTGGAAGGGCATCCGCTGCGTAAAATCGTGCTGGATAAGTTGGCGGTTCATTCCGCTGTGGCGACCCCGCAAGGGACAAAGCCGACAAGAAAAAAAATGAATGATTTATTTTGTGGTTATTTGTATTTATTTTTGAACTGGTAAATGTTAATATAATTTAGTAAATATTTTGCACTTACACACATATACCCTAATCTGTGAACTATATACCTTTTGTAAATATTTCTTTACTTATTTTAATAAACGCTAAAAAAGCAAATGTTTATTCAAAACATTTAGTTAGTTTTGTAAATTATTTGTTAAATGATTCCATATTTCTTCATCCATTATTTATTTATTTTTACACTTATTTGGTTGGAATTACCTAATTTGGGGGGAGGGAATAAAAGTTTATATTTATTTGTTCATTTATTGATTATTTATTATATATTTTTTCTGCAAATACATTTACAGATTTATTTACTTAATTTGGTCAATATATATATATATATATATATATATATATATATATATATATATATATATATATATATATATATATATATATATAATACAAAGTACATATTTATTTATTTATGCAAATATAGACTTACATACTTAATTTACATAATTTGGTCAATATAATATAAAGATATTTATTAGTATTTTATTCAGTAAACAATTAAGTAATTTTTTTTTATTTATTTATTACTGCAAAAATATATTTACATATTTATTTACTTAATTTGGTCAATATAATATATAAAAAATATTTATTAGTACTTTATTCAGTAAACAAAATACATATTTATTTACTTATATTATTTTGTTATTTTTGCATGAAGACTTAGAGTAACAAAAATTATATATGCAAGATAAGTACAGATTTATTTTTCAATTTCAAGCAATGACTACAGTATGAAAATATGATAACATCATCTTCCTAAAAAGTCACGCGCTCCACTTTACGATGACTAAGAACAGCAGGTCGATGAATCACACTAGCACTATCCATGATGGAGCTCCCAGGATTCAATTTTTATCATTACAGTACTACAACTACTACTACAACTACACCCACCAGCACATCACATCTGATCTGAAGACACAACCCTACTACTGTCTTACAGAGTCACTGTAACCAATGCTGAACCGCACATACAGAATATAATATATATCCATCTCCACATGCAACAGTTGAGATCTGTGCCGCATACGTTACTGAGCTGAAATCCTCCAGTTCAGACTGACTCATGCGTCTCAGAGCTGCTTTCTCTGAATAATATTTCTCTGAATATTCTCAATGCAGGAGCAGAAGACCTCAGCACACTGTGGGATAAAACACTGCTCTCATTCACCTCGCAGTTAAGAGATTTTTGCCTTTTCATAAAGTGGTTTTCTCTTCCTTAAAGGAAACATTCAAAATACATGTTAAAGGCACAGTACACTTTAATAAATGCAAGGTTCCACACAATTCCTTCATGTTTTCCCAACATAAATCTAGTAGTTCACTTTTTTTATTTTTACAAATTTAGGTGAACTGAACCTAAAACAATAAAGTAGTCCCCAAAAAAAAATGTAAAAATTGTGTTGGTTCAACTCATGTTTAATTAGTTTGAACAAGCAGCAAAAGTCTTTTTTGAACATATTTTATCCCATTTTTTCCTAAAAAAAAAAAAAAATCCAAAAAACACTTTAACCTTTTAACTTTTTTATTGCATTTTTTAACTCCTAATGTTGCTAGTTACAGGCCCGTAGCCAGCCTGGTGAAAAGGGTGGTTCTGTTTTCTCAAAAGGTGGACCTTTTAGCAGTCATGCCTCATTTTCTATTTAATTATGAGATTTAAATACTAAATTTAGGTGAAATTTTAAACACTATTTTTAGCTGAATTAGCTTGTTGGATGATCATTATAACCACACTTTTTAATGTACCAAAGATATTTCCTAAATATTTAGAATAAAGAAATATGACAAATATTTGTTTTTAAATAGAAATTTATTACATCATGTATCATTAGAAAAAAAAAAGTTTTCAATTACAAACTGTAGCCTAGTGTAATATAGGCAAATAACAAACTGGCCAGCACATTCAACTTTCCTCAGTCAGAATATTTAAATAATAAAAAATGAAACATAATAATAATATTAATAATAATAATAATAATAATAATAATAATAATAATAATAATAATAATAATAATAATAATAATAATAATTTCCCAGTAATGGGTTGCAGCTGGAAGGGCATCCGCTGCATAAAACATATGCTGGATAAGTTGGCGGTTCATTCCACTGTGGCGACCCCTGATTAATAAAGGGATTAAGCTGAAAAGAAAATGAATGAATGAATGAATGAATGAATGAATGAATGAATAATAACAATTTAGAGCTTCACAATTTTTTCTAGCCTCTCTTGTAAAAGTGCTTACCCTTTTTTATTGATCATGTTTTCTTTCAAGAATAAGGTCCAAGATTTGAATAAAGGTTACTTGTAAAATGTTTTCACTTTTTAAAAACATTACATTGGTACTTTTTAATGTAATTAACACTTTTTAAAACATTACAAGAAGACTTCGCTTTTGTCAGATGTTTTCTTGCACGGCTGGATGTTGGACTCTTGAAAAATAATTGTTAGCATGGGCCAAAACTGATTAGCTGAAGTCACACCAGGATTCCTCTTGGTCTTAAAGCCCTTTTTAATGGGTTATTGTCACTGTTTATGATGGCATAGCAGTCAAAATAGGACAAATGAGCTCATGGGAAAAATTCTGGACCTTTGTCAGTGAAGGGTGGGTCTTCTGAACCACACAAACTTCCCCCTGGCTACGGTCCTGAGTTAACAGACTCAATGCATTTTTTTCAACACACCCCATAATTTCTAATATATCAGCCCAAATGGTTAATATGTCGGTTTATGGTAAAATTACCAGAAATAATACATAAACTATGAAAAATATGAAAATATGAAGCGTAAGACCAATTTATTTAAAAACAATCTTTTTTGAATTTTTGAAGACTAAATAATCTTTATTTTTTTAAGTATGCTTTAAAATATTTCAGATTCTGATTTAACATGTTTCCTTTTTTTTTTGTTTTTGCACTATAAAACCATAATCAGGGGCAACCCAGTGGCGCAGTAGGTAGTGCTGTTGCCTCACAGCAAGAACGTCGCTGAGTCGCAGGTTCGAACCTCGGCTGGGCTGGATCAGTTGGCGTTTCTGTGTGGAGTTTGCATGTTCTCCCTGGGTTCGCGTGGGTTTCCTCCGGGTGCTCCGGTTTCCCCCACAGTCCAAAGACATGCAGTACAGGTGAATTGGGTAAGCTAAATTGTCCATAGTCCATAGACCCAGCCGGGGCTCGAACCAGTGACCTTCTTGCTGTGAGCCAACAGTGCTAACCACTGAGCCAACCTGCCACCATCTAGTAAGTTAACAAATTTAAGTGAACTGAACATAAAACAATTAAAGTTGTCCCAAAAAAAAACATAAAATTGAGTTGGTTCATCTCATACTTAGAAGTAGTTTGAACAAGTAGCAAAAGTAATTTTATGAGTGTATGTACCATTTTTTTAATGCAAAAAATGCTTTATGAGTGTGATATATTTTGCTGGCTTTTTTTTATCTTAAATGCTTTAAAGAATGATCAAATCCAGAGAATTTTTTGCAATTTTAACTAGTTAGACAGGTCATGTGCAATGTGTTCATGCTAATGACGTCACACACTCTCGATTTCTGGTTTGGTTTAAAACATGGAAAAACCAAAAATGCTTTAATTTGTTGTTTGCTATATTAGACTGGGCTGCAGCATTATAACGGAAGCCTAAAATGTATTCAGTCTGATAAAACAGTGATGCTGTTTCTTCACATGATCATTAAGGGGCTCGCACACCAGATGCCATGCATTTTAGAATTCTAAACATAGATTTCTAGCAGGGTATGCACACTGGCGCCGCAAAGGACACCTTTCATATTTCTGCTGCACCACAGAGCGCCATCTGAATAGTTTCATATTAAATAACATTCGATTTCGCGCATCTGGTGCAACTGTCATGTGCCGTGTCGCGGTGCTAAGCAGCGCATCCAGTATGCGACCCACTTTAGAAGAAAAACCGAAAGAGGTGGATGTAATGAAGACCACAACTCCCATGATTCCACATTGTTTATTGTGAATATGCACCCCCTAGTGGCGAAAACAACATACTGTGCCTTTAAAGCATTTCTTCTGTTGCACTTTAAGAATTTGTGCCTATACCGTAGATTTCAATTACAATCCATGCACTGTAAAAAAAAATAAAAAATTATGACAAAGTCAAGACAACAAATATTTTCATGCTGCTTTAACTTATTTTAGTAAGTTAATCAGGTTTCAACTAAATTATTTTCAGTTATACTAAATTTACTTTAGTTGATTGATGCAAGTTGAGACGACTAGAAAAGTTAATTTGATTCAACTAAAAAGTTTAAGGCAGCAGGAATTGTTTTTACAGTGTAACTTTGTAAGGCTTAATTTATAAAAAGTAGTTTATTTTTCTCCAAAAATTTGTGATAAATCTCCACTACAGCAACTCTAACATACATGAGACTTCACACATTTATTCATATCTATATTCTGAATGTTTTTAACAGAAGGAAATGTTCACATGTAATTCGGCTGATTGTTTATTAAATTTTATTCTACACATTTTTTTAAAATATGCAAAACAGCACTGTATTTTCTACATAAATTATTAAATTAAAAGGGGCGGCATGGTGGCTCAGTGGTTAGCACTGTCGCCTCACAGCAAGAAGGTCGCTGTTTCAAGTCCCGGCTGGGTCAGTTGGCATTTTTGTGTGGAGTTTACATGTTATTCTACTGTTGCGATAATCAGGGACTACGCTGAAGGAAAATGAACGAATTAATGAGTTAAATCATAAAATGAGATTCCCAAAAATCCTCTCAAGTAAAAACCTTGATCACTAATGTGTCAAAGAAAAACAAAACAAGAATTTTGAATCCAACTTCATCCAATGATTTTTATGCTGGAACAAAATATGCAAAACAGTGCATGTGTTATTTAAAAAAGGCATCATTAGCACGTTTAAAAAACATGTGAGCTGAAGAAATGTTGTCGAATCTTATTGAAATCAGTCGGTTGGGGAAGTATATGGTGATAAATGTTAGTCTTTTTTACCCTGTTCACCTGCAGTGTCTGGCAGTGAAGGCTGGAGCTGCTGATCAGGGCTGATGTTTGCCTCATGTTTGAAGGAAAGGTCTGGAATGAGCATTTCAGAAAACAAGTGGAGCGAAACATGGCTATCACTAGCAAACGCTGATGAGAAACCCCACGCGCGCACACACTCCACCATTCAGATGTAGAGGAAATAAACAACTCTGACAACAGGCCATCAAATCAACGAGACCCAAGCAAAGTGCACCAATCTTATTCTAACATACTGAGAAAATAGTTATAATGCAAACTGAGCTTTGGGGTCAAAAAAAGAATAAACATGTCCACATCACATCAGAGTTGCCTTAGTTAACCACAATATATGTATGATACAACTATCTTATAAAGTTTTCATTATGAATGCTTTTAAATTGATGGAATATTACATTTTTCAGTTCAATTAAAAGTTTAAAAAGCTCTCTGAAAATTAACTAAAATAAAGAGATATGTAAAAAGTCATTTCAGTTTTTGTAATGTATATTTTAATTTAGTATTTAATTTATTTTTTGTAATATGTTTAACTTTTTTTTTTTACTTGCAAACCATAAAATGCAACACAATGCAGTGTTAAAGACATGTAAAGTAAGAATACAGTCTTTTTTTTTTTTACAGATGTTTTGTAGCGTACAGAAACAAAATGTAAAGTATTAAAAAGATTACAGGAGTATTAAATATAAAAAAAAATCTGGATGGATGGATGGATGGATGGATGGATGGATGGATGGATGGATGGATGGATGGATGGATGGATGGATGGATGGATGGATGGATGGATGGATGGATGGATGGATGGATGGATGGATGGATGGATGGATGGATGGATGGATGGATGGATGGATGGATGGATGGATGGATGGATGGATGGATGGATGGATGGATGGATGGATGGATGGATGGATGGATGGATGGATGGATGGATGGATGGATGGATGGATGGATGGATGGATGGATGGATGGATGGATGGATGGATGGATGGATGGATGGATGGATGGATGGATGGATGGATGGATGGATGGATGGATGGATGGATGGATGGATGGATGGATGGATGGATGGATGGATGGCTAGAAAGAACGACGGACGGATGGAATGATGGTCGGATGGATGGATGGACTGACAGACAGACAGACAGACGGATAGAATGAACGATGGATGGGAAAGAACGAAAGATGGATAGATGGACAGAACGAAAGAACGACCGATGGATGGATGGATGGATGGAATGAACAGACGGACAGAAAGAACAAAGGATGGATGGATGATAAATAGAAATAAATAACAATAGAGCAATATAACGATAGAGCGATAGATAGGTATAACGATATAGCGGGATAATGATAGAGTGATGTAACGATGTAGCGATGTAGCAATAGATAGATAAAAGATATAGATAGATAGATAGATAGATAGAGAGATAGAGAGATAGATAGATAGATAGATAGATAGATAGATAGATAGATAGATAGATAGATAGATAGATAGATAGATAGATAGATAGATAGATAGATAGATAGATAGATAGATAGATAGATAGATAGATAGATAGATAAAGATAGATTTTGTATTTAGATAATATATGGGAGTGTAGTATGTATATTTATTATGTGTATATGAATGCACACATATACATGCATTTGTTCATAAAAACTATTTACCAATAAATATTTATATATAATTATACATATTTTACATATAAAGATAAATACATGTTTTTCATATATACATATACACATTTCATTATATATATTAGTCACGAACCTCACAAATTAACCAGCCATTTAGGTCTCATTTTTTTTTGTGAGCATTACATAGAAAGTACATTCATTTTACTCCCAAGTAAAAATTCAGTAGATTCTATTTTACTTTTACAGTTTAGGTTTAATGTTGACTTTAGAGAAACAAACTTTTATTTTGTATGTGATTGTTGCAATTAATCATATTCCAGCACTAGTTATAATTTTCTGCAAAAAAGTTCTAAACAGTATTATTTATTTTTATTTGGAATTCTGAAAAAATGTCATTAGAATAGACAACAAATAGTCACATTTCACACAAAAAACACCTAATTCAATTCAATTCAAGCTTATTTTCCCTATAATTCTTGTTTCAAAGCAGTTTTACAAAAGGTGCACATTACTGCATTACAATCAAATTCAGAAAAGCTAAGGTTATTAGTTACCATAACTTTATTAGTTACTAATATAACTAATTAACTAGTAACTAATAGCTTTTAACAGTTAAATTTATTACATATAAACATAGTTATGTGATGTCTATGTGTACATGTTCAATGGAGTGTATTTGTGTATGTGATGTCTTTCAAAGCTTCCAGGACTAAAACAATAAATCTAATAAATGAGGTGCATGAGAAACGGTCTCTTAGTTTTTCCATATCTGTAGACGAATAGCTCAGATTCATTGATAATGGACTGTTCCATCTAATATTTATGCATCTGATGCGTTTTAAATCTTTTTATAGGATGAATGATGCCTGTGCTGAGTGTTTGTGTTGAACAAACAGCGATCCTTGAAACTTTCCAAGCATGTGATGAGGCCTCCAGAGGCTCCTAACACAACCCTCGTCATATTTGCCACATATTTATTTATATCAGCCAACGAAAACTAGGTCTGAATAATATGGGGTTGGAGCAGCCAGCGTGTGGCCTAGATGGCAAAAACACAATTAGTGTGACAGACACCCTTACTGCAACCACAACACAACAAATACACCCTAAATAAGAGGCTGTACTTGGCATAACTTAGTTTGAAGAGGGATAATCAGATGTTTAAATGTCCAAAGTAATATCAGACAGACTTTCATCATCTTTGCAGTGATTTGGTTTTGTGTTGCGCTGCTAAAAACGCATCTTTATGTGGATAGATGCTTATTTATATCCGAGATGATGCGTCAGCTTGCTAAATTAAATATGTAACATGAGCTCATGCGGTTTAAATTATTTATTATTGCATGTTGCACACTTTCACATAACTTGGGAAATAAAAATAGCAAGTAGTGTACACTTTGCAGTATGCTAGGACTGAAACAAAGCCAGGAAAGCTTCATTTATGGAATAAATGAGTCGTTATATTCAGAATTGGGAAATAATTGAGAATTAAAGGTGCAGTAAGTCATTGTCTTCAGAAACATTTTTTTGTTGTGCTGGTTGAAAGTCTCTTCACATTCCAACAGTAATGAATAAAGTAAATGATATAAATGTATTTATATATATTTTTATATTCTGGGTAAGGCACAAAACTAAAAAAAAAAATTCCCATATATTGAAAATTAGCCCAAATTGTCTGTCAGCCATGTAAAGTTTTTTATAAAGCACATTTAACTTTAGTTTGGCACTGACTAAAGTGCTGAATAAAACCATAACACACATTCTAAACCCGTCAAATAACAATAAAAGTAATAATAAGAATAATAGCATGACAACAACAATGCACAAGAAATATTAAAAGCCAGGAAAGGCAATAGAATAAAAAGGTGTTTTAAGTCTGGTCTGGTTAGACTGGTTAAGTCTGGTGGCAGGTTGTTCCACAAATGTGGAGCAGCGACTGCAAAGGCTCCATCTCTTTTAAGTTTAAGTCGTGACCGAGGAATTTGTAGTAAATCTTTATTTGACGACCTAAGGGAGCGAGGAGTTGAATGTAAGTTAATAAGTTAAGGTGCTTGCCCATTCAGTGCTTTAAAAACAATAAGCAAAATCTTGAATTAACAGGAATTAATTCTAAAATGAACAGGAAGCCAATGAAGGGATGCTAAAACTGGTGAAATATGAGCATGTTTTTTGGTACCTGTTAAAAAGGTACCAAAAAGGTGTAAAAAATAAAAAATAAAAATTGCATTGAGAACCAACTGCACCATTGAAGATTGAGGGAGACCAATATATAAGGAATTACAATAGTCTAGGCGAGATGTGGTAAAAGCATGTATGAATTTTTCTAGAACTTTTGCATGCTGGAGGAAGGACGACACCATGACACCAGTATTTCTTTTAGACAGGTCATGTTCTGTTTTAAAACTATTTTAGCCACACAAAGCTTATGTAGATTGTGTTGTTACAAATGGGTTATATGCACAGAAGTGTTGTTCAGCCACATCTTTTGGTGAAAGATTGATGTGACTATTCTCAGTTTTCTAAGAGACCTTTACAGCATCGATAATGTAGATTTTTATTTAGTTTGACAACAAAACATCAGTAAATAGCGCTATTCCACCTAGCCTGCTTTACTGAGCTGTAGTTGGTTTTATATTCACATTGGTTCATTTTTGAACAATGACAACCTGTGGCAACCTAGTTTACCTTGCTACTTTGAATATTCGGTCTGAAATAGCATAAGTATGGCTTAGTAATTAGAGTAATTCCTGCACCTTGCCGGCCGACCACTAAGTATACAGTAGTCGCTTTAGGACAAAGCGCATGAGAGAGTGAGACCAGCAATCCTTGCATGCATGAAATATTGCAGATTATGACAAGTTTTGCTTGCTACACAACTGAAAACGTGCTAGACATAATACAGTTTTTAGTTTGAAACTGTAGTATTATAAAGTACTATAATGTTTTCTAACTGGCGAATGACATGATCTAGTGGGTTGTCTACAGTCATCTTTAAGGTGATTTCAGGAGGCGTGGCTTTGGACGGCAGGTGAGGGACTGTGTTTTCAAAGATATTATGCTAACTGATAGCATTTTGGCAGATCACCTACTGCACCTTTAACGGCTTTTGAAGAACAAAAATTGACCAATTTTTTTCTTCTTTAATTATTAATCCCGAATATTTTCAGATCACTGAACTGATTATTCATTATTTATTTCAATTTTCGACAAACATATATTAGTATATTAGTGATAAAACAGTATATAGTATATATTAGTGATCAAATTACTATTATTAAATATGAATATTATTCATCTTTTATCATTTGTAAGTATGAATTGATTCTTAGGATTTATGTTTTTGAGTAAAATGTAACTTTTATTTCATTTTTATTTGTTACTTTTATTTCTGTAGACTAATGATGGCATTTCTTCGAAATTTGAAATAAAAATACTGTCATTCAGAGCATTTTTATAAACATTTTTTAATAAAATAATGTACCATGTCTTCAGAAATTACCATATAAATTTTTAGTCTTCAATATTTGAAAAAATAACCCTGATTTTCAGTCAGTGAAAATATTTGTCATTTTGACTAGTTTTGCCTTGATTTATCTTGGCTAAAAATAAAATAAAAGTTTGTATTTACATAATATAATGATGTGTACTATGTATATTATTATGTATATACACTCTCTGGCCATTTTATTAGGTACACCTTACTAGTACCGGGTTGGACCCCCTTTTTCTTTCAGAACAGCCTTAATCCTTCGTGGCATAGATTCAACAAGAAATATTCCTCAGAGATTTTAGTCCATGATAGCATCATGCTGTTGCTGCGATTTGTCGGCTGCACATCCATGATGCGAATCTCCCATTCCACCACATCCCAAAGGTGCTCTATTGGATTGACATCTGGTGACTGTGGAGGCCATTTGAATACAGTGAACTCATTGTCATGTTCAAGAAACCAGTCTGAGATGATTCGTGGTTTATGACATGGTGCGTTATCCTGCTGGAAGTAGCCATCAGAAGATGGATACACTCTGGTCATAAAGGGATGGACATGGTCAGCAACAATACCCAGGTTGGTTGTGACGTTGACACGATGCTCAAATGGTGGCAAAAAAATATCCCCCACACCATTACACCACCACGAATGAGCAGTTGGACAGGTGTACCTAATAAAGTGGCCTGTGAGTGCATATGTACAAAATACACACTGTACATAAAATACAAAAATATATATTTACACATACTCATATTTGTGTTATATATAAATAGTTATTTATATACATAAATATGAACTAATATTTTGTAAAATATAGTATAAATAAAAAAAATAAATAAATATATTTTGTATATAGGAACTTTTATTGTGGATGCAATTAATCGTGATTAATCATTTGATAGTGCTAATGCACATACATACTGTAGTTATGCATGGATATATTTGGATGTGTGTATTTATACATAATAGATACAACGGCACACACAAAATAATGTTAAAATGTCTCTCCAGTTCAGATGAATATAATTAATATCTATAAGTGGCTGATTTCATTTGCACTGTGGTGGTTTTGCGTTCAGATTGAGTTTGCAGTTTCTCAGGCCTCTTCAGAGCAAAACAGCTGCATTGGGGAAAAGCTGGTGTGTATTTTTAAATCACAGACCTAGATATTCCTGATGCATAATTTATCCTCACTCTGTAGACCCATATTAATTTGGCTGAGATGCTGTTTTAAGATGTGTGACTGTGCACGTGTGTGTGTTTGTTTGGATGCGTTTTCATGTAGAGAAAAAGACTTGTTCTATGAATCGTGAAATTTCTGTGCAGTTTGTAAATAAGACAGAGCGCTTTTTGTGTTCGCCGTTCTGTATTCTGTCAGAAATGAAAAGGCTGATTGTGACGAAGCCTGCCAAAAACACGTCTGAGTCATATTTCACTTCAGTACTGAAAGAAATAAGATGTAAAGCTCATAAAATGATTAATGCCGGTTTGCTGAAGCTTTTTGTTGTTTGTATTGTGACATTATTTTCATTATTCCATTGTGAAGTGAAGGGAAAAATGGAGTAACACTTAAAAACATGATCTGCCGGAAAAAATCAACGCAAGCAAACAATGTATTGGTAAAAATATGGTGTAAATCAGTACTTTTGTTCTTTTCTCCTGCAAAAACAACCCCTATCTAATGCAATTTAGCTTTTCAATTTGATTGATCTTGTTTTAAAGGTGTTTAGATGTTTTTTGCTGAAGAACTAGACGAAAATATTGATTAACACAATGATTTTTGCAGTGTGCCCACTGTTTGGCACAGCCTTCGCATCAGAATAGATCTATGGCTGAAAATGCGGTGTGCGTAGGCAGCTCACTGCATTAGAGACTAGAGGTATTCACTTTATACATGTCAGAACATCAGTCTAGATTCCATGCTGAAAAACAAAACCTTAGACAAGCCACAGGTGGTTAGCTGTACTGTAAAAAGCACGTTTTCTTACTCTGTATTTCAGTTCTGTTTGCCAGTAAATATCAAAACATTCATAAATCATTTGAGACACAAGTTCCTGCAAGGCTGAAAATTGCTGGAAAGTTAAGTGAGTTTGGACTTAATTCGAAGAAGAAAAAAAAAAACAGTACAAATATTAAAACATTCATAGACCAAGACACTAATTTGAAAAGCAAATTTACATCATTAACATGCTTTTTGAAAACATCAAAAGGTAAAAAAAAATATTTTAAAACTCACTTAATTTTAACTCTCTTAAAGCAAGACCATATTTTTTACTTATCTAGAAAATTCTTCTTGATTAAACGATTTTTAGATATTTTGACCAGAAACAAGACTCAAAAAAAGCATTTTTGCAGTGAACTCAACATAGAAGATCCTGAAATGTGACTATTGCAGAAACTGCACAATATATCGTTTCAGCATCGATATCACAATGTGATCATTCACAATAGTCACATCGCAGGATATGCAATGTCAAGTTCAGCTTCAGTCTATTCATCCCTCAGGAAACTTGAGTGGAATTAATGCTCACCAAGAACCACATTGCTGAGTGATTGTGAAGCTTAACCTTAATAGAGTGAAAGAGTGCTTGATTTGATTTTTAAGGCCTTTAAATAATTTGTGAACAAGAAATTATAACAATGAAAATATCATTTACTCATTGTCTTTTCGGCTTAATCCCTTTATCCATCAGCGGGTCGCCACAGTGGAATGAACCGCCAACTTATCCAGCATATGTTTTACACAACAGATGCCCTTCCAGCTCATCACTGGGAAACATCTATATACTCATTCACACACACGAGAGAAATGCCAACTCACCCAGCTGAGGCTCGAACAGCAACCTTATTGCTATAGGTGACAGCGCTACCCACTGCGCCACACAAAGAAAATGTATTGCATTTAACTTTTATACAATGAAGACTATGCAGGTTTATTTGCTTGAATTTGATTATTCAACTTATGCTCACCAAAAAAATGCAACTAAATTTATGCAGATTATCTGGCCTACGAAATCATCCCAATCAATATAAAATGATGAGTTCTTTCCAAATTGAGCTATTCGAGTCATCTGGTGAAATGATTATATTCATATCGCAATAAATATCACAGAAAAACAAAATATCGCAATGTCCAATATCATGCAGCCCTAGCAGAAATGAATGTATAGCTGAAACTAGGGCTGGGCGATATGGCAAAAAAGCAATCTGGATTAATTATTTTCCATATTGAACAATAACGATATATATTTTGATATAATTATCCATTAAACAGCATGACCTATTTTCGGTGGCCGATCATTTTTGGCGGCCAAAAATTTGGTCCATCACTAATATCAACACCCATTTCGGCTGTGTGATTGGCTCTTAGATCAGTATAGAGTAAAAAAGTCCAGAGCTTATTGTTATCAACATAAATTGTAATCGCAATTTGATATAATATCGTTTATCGGCCCAGCCCTAGCTGAAACTTTATATTGTACGGCCTTAACTTATATACTCTTTAAAACCATGAGGATATTCTCTTATTATTTCCCAGCAGTAGTGCTTCTCTGCCTGACAGCTGTGTCTACGTAGACCGAGTGAGCTCATAAAACAACGCAACACTTCCCTGAAAGCTTGTTATTACTGCCATCATTCAATCAGGGCTGATTTGCATTTTTATCCTCATGCAGTCTTGCTGGAAAAAAAAAACCTCACAGCTTTTCTTTTCAGTCATGACAGAACTTTCTAGACTAGCTAACAGGGCAGGGTCAACTTCGCTGGCCTCTGAATTAAGCAGCCTAAAAGCGATCAATGAGAATAATTTGCATGAGGATCATTACTTTATTGGAAGGAAATGAAACCGTCTGTACGCTCGCGGTCTGTTGACCTGAAGGGCAGCGAGCCATTTGATGGCTTTTAGCGCGACAGTATAACCAACCACTTCAAAGATGTCAGGACAGGTGATACAACTGTGAAAGACTATTCCAGAAACACTTCCAATAATGGTGCTCTTCACTGACTAAAATCTTATAGGATACAATGCGAGGTCTTTTCTTGTCCTAAGAAACGAGGTATTCAGCCAGTGTTGGGTAAGTTACTATTTACATCATTAAATTTGTATTTAAATGACTTTTCTAATTATTATGTCTGAAAAGTAACTACATTTCTTACTTACACAGTTTACGTGTATTGCACTGTTCACAATAATTATGGTTTCAATTTGAATTACTTGATTCAATACTGCTTACAATCCCTATAAATCTCAATGCATAATTAATAGAAATTTAGCTCTTTTAATTTCAAATGCTTTATTTTAAAACATTAAAGAGCACCTATGATGAAAATCATCCTTTGTAAGCTGTGTGAACAGGACTGTGTGTAGGTATAGTGTGTCCACAGTCATATTGGAGTGATATAAACACAATAAGTCTCTGTTTTTTTTTTTTTTTTTTTTTTAATTCCTGACGTTTAAATAGGAGCCAAATCCCTCCCATTTGGAGAACGCAACTTGGTGCAGGAGTGCGGTTTTCCCACCCACTGATTGACAGCAGCGTATTAACATGTCTCCGTAGTAATGCGTATAATCATGTCAACAAGACGTTACATGAGATCAGCTTCCTTCATGTCTGTCACTGTGCTGTTTATCTGACACAGGCAGCCAGAGATTGAGGCACGTCTGACAGGCACATGGGAACGGTGGGCGGGGAGAACTAGCATTAAAGAAACAGACCATAAAAACAGCTACAGTGTGTTCAGAGCAGAAAATCCAATATTCTGAAAGGTCTAATAAAAAATCTGATGGATGTTTTGATCTGAAACTTTACAGACACATTCTAGAGATACAAAAGATTTCTCTTCAATCTTTAAAAAGGGGTAAAGTAGATACCCTTTAAATTATTAAAAATGTTTATAAAAGTCACTTCTTCCAACTTGGTTGTAGAAGTCAAGGTCTTATAAAGCGATTCAAAGGCATAAATAAACAAAGGGAAAAACAACAAATTATGTAAAATTGCTAATTTACTGCTCACTTTTTTACAGCGAGTTTAATATTTATGTCTAAAAAGTAACTGAATTACCTTTGATTCTAAACTGCTTAAATCCCTATAAATCTCAATGCATAGATAATAGGAATTAAGCTTTTTTAATTTGAGTTAAAGGTTATTGTTTAATTTGTTGTTTTAAACATTAACACTTAAAGTTAAACAATACATGTATTAATTCAATTAAAAATAATGACAACATAGTTTTATACATGGATTTATACTGACATTCATTTTTTACTCATTTTGTTTCTTTTGGCAATTCTTGGACAAAATCTAACCTTTTTTTTCTGAATTGATACCTAATATTTTCATAAACTAATTTCTGAATCAATTAATTGTTATGTATATAATAAAAAAATGTAAATTTCTTTAAAAAAACACAATTACTCTGCTTCCCTGAATTGATGTATACTGCAGAGAACTGATTAATTTATTTACAATATTTCAGGCAAGTATACAGTATTATGAGTAACTTCTAAAATGTATGGAATCACTTAGCTTAAATTTTCAGTGAAAAAGTAATTCAATTTCAGTAACTAATTACTTTGTAACACGTCATAGCCAACCCTGGTTTCAGCATGATGTATATTTACAAAGAGATATCAATAAGATATTAAAAATGCACTGAAATTTTGTCCTTTGCGACATGCGACATCAGTGGGAATTATAACAGTAGACCTCAGAGAAGGTTACAGTTACAACAAATGTCTAAATAAATTAGACATAAAAAAATAAATATATATTGAACCAGAATCTTTCCGTCCGTTCAGATGCAAAATGAATATTTTGAAACTAATAAAATGAAACTAATAAAAAAAAACACACACACTTTAGTTTAAGTAACAATTCCCACTATTAACTAGTGGCTTATTTCCTTTTAATAAGATTATTAGTTTTTATAAAGCACATATTCTGCAAGATCTTTTTCTACATCCTACCCAATACCTAAATTTAACTACTACCTTAATAACCATTAATAAGGAGCAAAATAGTAGTTTATTTAATCATAGTTAATAGTAAGAATTTTACCTTAAAATAAAGTGTCTTGACCAAATTTTTTAAGTACCCTTAGATAAAAAAAAAGTATACTGCTATTTTATACAGGTTGATCTCCTCTTTCTCTACTACCTCTCTTTCCTTTATAAAGCAACAGTGGGAGTCGGACCTTAATCTTGCATTCGAGGACAAGACGTGGGACCTGACTTTGTCCCTTTTGTGACAAAGATGCACATCGAACCATGTCCTCTTATTGCACTTTTTAGACTTTCTCAGAATATAGCAGGGTTATCGAGTTGTACTGCAAATGCCCTAGCATTTTTGACACTGTTAGCAAGACGGTGTATTCTTTTATTATGGAAACAAGGATTTCCCCCGTGTTTTGACAACTGACTAAGAGATGCAATGAGCTTCATCCATTTTGAAAAAAATCAGGTTTACAATAAATGGCAATACTGGGGATTATTCTGAAACATGGGACCCTTATAGAATTTTCTTTTCTGAGCATGTCAGTATCTCCACAGACTGTCAATCTAAATCTTAGGCCCTTTTAATTGCAAAGCAAATGTAATTAAGTACTTTGTATAAATACCTGAGGATTGATGTTTGTAATATTGGGTTATCAAGGTACATGTGTATCAGGTACAGGTTTTTAAATTAATTCATTTAATTTATTTTTTTTATTTTAATTTATTTATTTTATTTAAATTAAAATTATATATATATATATATTCTTTTATTTATTTTTTGGATAAAATTTCATCTTGTTTAGAGGGTAGGGGTGGGAATAATATCTCTGTAAAATTACTTCGTTATATCTGTAAAAGTTTCATAAACCGATTTAAAAAATATTTAAGTGTGAGCAAATAAAAACCAAACACCTTTGTCTATTGACTCACTTCAACAGTTTTTTGACAGCTTAAAGGTCAGGAAATATTTATATATCTGGCTACATTTCAAATATATTCTGAAAGTGGCCCTAGAGCTCCCATTTCTGAAGATCACTCTACTATGAAGAGACTGCTCAGAAGTGACCCAACACCTTGTGAGATGTTCTCATTAACAAAAATATGCAAAACAGGCAGTGCCATATTTCAGTATACGCTTGAATAGCCTTAGTGACCTTCTTGATAAAATCCTAAGAAATTGTTAATTAAGTCAGACTTGGTGTATGTCTTGCAATCTACTATATCTGAAAACTCTTTATAAAGCATCATATATAGCTACAGTACAACTACAGAGCATCAGCAAAAATGTTACAGATTATCTACTCATTTAAAGGGACAGTTCACCCTTTACTGAAAAGCACCTCATTTACTCTCCCTCATGTGGTTTTAAAGCTTTATGAGTTTCCTTCATCTGGTGAACACAAAAGAAGATATTTTGAAGAATGCTGGTTGCTGGCACCCATTGACATACATAGTAGGGGAAAATACTATGGAAGTCAATAGGCTTCAGCTACCAGCATTCTTCACAGTATCTTCTTTTGTGTTCAACAGATGAAGGAAACTCAAATAGGCTTTAAATAAGTGAAGGAGGAGTAAATGAAGGCAGATTTAAACATTTTTGGCTGAGATATCCCTTTAAGTGATTTAGTTTAATATGTTATTATGTACCATATCATTTTATGCAATCAATGATTTCTGATAGCTGAGAACTGTATCATAATACGCCTCCATATCATTTTCTTGCCCTCCTACCCTCGGCCACACAAGATCTGTAAATCGATTCATCTCAAAAAAGAAAAACCTTGTATAGCAGCAGGAACTAAAGACAAATCTGACCCCAATAACAACACCACAAAGCTGACATACTGCACACACTTTCCCAGAAGCATTCATCATGGCAAAGTTCCTACACCTTAACCTAGTTGAATGGTTTGCTTGATTAGCCATAGTAGGAGTGTGTAGAGGTGGGCTTAAAGGTATAGTTCACTCAAAAATGAAAATTCTGTCATCATTTACTCTCCCTTCACTTGTTCAAAACCCACTTGAGTTTCTTTCATCTGTTGAACACAAAAGGAGATATTTTGAAAAATGCTGGTAGCTGGCACCTATCAACTTCCAGAGTAGGAAAAAAATAATATGGAAGTTGATGAGTGCTAGAAACCGGCATCTTCTTTTGTTTTCAAAATAAGAAAGAAACAAAAGACTTCATAAACCTCATTAAGGTTTAAAACTTTTTTGGGTGAACTAGGGGAGCACGGGGCACAAAGTAACGCAGGGTATTTGCTCAGGGTTAATCATGGCATGCTTCCGAGGTTTTCACCAACACATACCAATCAACCCTCCCGTTTCTCCCGGGATTCTCCCGTATTTTACAGTTCTATACCGTTATCATCCCGTAAAGGTATTTTCCCGTATTTCTCACGTATTTTCAATCTTTCTCTGAAGGGTGGCAAATAAACATTAAAGAGCAGAGCCTCCCTATACGCAACCTATACCGCCGAACCACCAGGGGATGTCCCTCGCTCTTAAATGAGAGTCTGTTCTGTGCTTTCATTTTATTTAGGCATGAAACACTTTGAAATAAATATAAAAATGGTGGGATTCCCTACCTTTTCATTACAGGTGCCGTAATCCCCCCTATGCAATCCTCAAATCCACAGCGTGACTGTCAGATGCGCTCCATAGTGATAAATAGATGCTGCTTTCCAAAAGGATTCTGTACACGCGATTTGAACCGGAGCGAAAGTCTGGGTTTTGGGTGTGTGCTTGAACAGACATATACACATAATTAATAAAGATAACAACATCTAAAGATGTCAATCTTGGTGGGGTTTTTTTCCCAAACACAACTAATTTTGTCCTAAATGAGCATAAAAAGTTAGGAAAGCACTCGAATGCTTTCAATATAACATTAGATGTGTGCATTTTTAAAGTGACACCTCTGTTATTTAATGTAATCAAATGAAAAATCCAAATAAATGAGATTCATTCGTTGCACTTTAATCAGAATGTGTAAGTTATGCAGTGAAGAAAAGATTAATGAGATATGATATCTTGATTCATTATAATAGCTATTATTTTAATAAGCTGAATAAGCTGAAATTTGCTAATTTATTTGCTGCTAATGTAAACTATTTATTTTTTCTTTTGTAACTAATAATAATAATAATAATATTACTGACCATTTAACTGTTTATTTACAATTAAACAGCTCCAGATAAACATATTGGGGGGGGGGGGGGGGGTTGGGCACAGAAAAAAAACCTTTTTGCAGCATAAATGTATTTTTTATTATACAAATTTTTTTATAAAAAATCTGTGAAAGTATGAGCGTAAAATCTTATATTGTTAATCTTATATTGTAGGCTAAAAGACGGAACCATGGAAAGATGTAAAAAAACACACCGTGACTGCTAGCCAGTTTTGAGGAAAACATGACACAGCGGGGTTAGTTGGAACAGGGTGTTACAAATAAGCTACACACTGTTTGACACCAATAAAACTAAAAATACTTTTTGAATTTTGAGTGTAATGTTGAGAACTCTTTATATTAAAAATCTATTTTAATAGTAAATATTATTTTAAATAAATGTTATTACTAATAATGCAAATAAATGCAATGTATAGTAATGGATAATAATGCAAATAAATCCAAATGTGTTGATCCAATAGATAAATAAATAAACAAACACTCTGTGCTATGTAGAATAAAAATAAATTTAGATAAGTACTGAGGAAATATACTATTTAAAGTCAAATGAATTTTAATTAACTGTGTGAAATCTGAGTTTAAGCATGCATTACAACTAACCCTCTGTCTGTTACAACTTGCCCCGCAGGTGGGGTAAATAGTAAAATTTTTACTCCTGGCACTTTTAGTAATACTGCACAGAAACCATAGGTCCGGCGATCGTACAACCAGTGCTCATTTGCAGGAGAGGCTTGTGTGTTGTTTGTAAAAAAAAAATGGTTTGTCTAACCCCATTACTTTGTTCATTATTTGGCCAAAACCAAAAAGTGTTACTTTGTGCCCTGCTCTCCCCTATCCCTTTAAATAATACCATCCGGGAGCCGATCGCAGATAAAGAGCAATTCTGGAAAACCTGTCAAAGTCAAAAACAAGACTACAAGCTTCTGCCACACTAAAGCCTTGACAGCCACAGCCGACACACATCAATTCCCAAAGATAAAAAAGGCTTGTCTTACCTCGGTCAGGTGAGGCGTGGGGTTGAAGCCGCACATATTGCAGACTTGGGTGTGGCACTGGGTGCAGAGATTGTAATTCGGTGTCTTGGCTGGATCTCCCACATTTAGCTCAGTCTTACACAGTGGACAGCACACTTTGGGCTTTGAAGGAATGTCTTGTCGAGGTGGACCTGGTTGGGCTGCGGGTTTGCTACCTACTGCAGGACCTGGACCTGGACCAGGTGGTCCCGGCTGCTTCTGCGGGGGCTTTGGGGAAGTTGGTGGTTGGGCTGGTGGTGCAGTTTGCACTGGATCCACTGACATCAAATTACTGGCCTGGTTCAAGAGTGAAGCCCCAAAACCAAAGAGTTTCCCAAAGGGCTGTTCTGGGGGAGGTGGTTGACGGGATGGGGAACTGCCAGCGCTGCGAGTCTGGTCCTGTCGTGGGATTTGAGGCAGGAATCCAGGGCCCGAGCGGGAGAGGTCAGGCTGGGATGGGGCTTTGGCCATGCCTGGAAGAGGAACAGCACCTGGAGCAGGGGGTTTGCTTTGAGGGGCAGCTTGAGGGACAGTCTGCTTCTTAGCCTCTGGGGGATGCTGAGGTTGGGGTTGAGCTTGGGGTTGAGTTTGAGGTTGAGGTTGAGGTTGATGTTGGGGTTGGGGTTGGGGTTGGGGATGAGCTGTGGGCTGGGTCACAGGCTGAGGTGAAGGTTTGCTGGGCTGGGACGGTGAGTGGATCTGTTGCTGGCTTTTTGACCGTGGAGTCTCCATATCCATCCCCAACGCCCTCTGCATCTGACAGTTCAGACACAACCACTCCTGCACCTGGGGAAGACAATGAACCATTAACTGACTTTGTAATTAGATCAGAAGGCTGCTCATTAATTTCACATAATGAAGAATGTCAATGTGAATAAGATCCAGAGGACAGGGACGAAAAAAAATGGACTAGAAAACAAGAAACAGCAGCTAATTGCTTGCAATAGAAGCAGTTGCTGAAAAAACCTTAACCTCAAGTATTCGTCTTTGGTTTTGACCTTTATTAGAAAACTGAGGTGTGCTATTATTTTTCTAAGGCCTAATGTACACCTGGTATTAAGATGCATTTTAGTAAGTGTTTTGATTTTTTTTTTTTTCCAAATGGGATGTCAATGTCAAATTGATTTAAAGTTCAACAGAAGACAAACTACTATACTAACAACTGATCATTATGCTTCTCAGATTACCAATTGTGATCAGATAACTGAAAACACACATTAATACCAATAACCCTAAGACCCTGATTGGTTTGTTGAGGTGTGTTTGGTTAGAGTTGGAGTGCTACTCTGCATGATCACCTGCAGTAACACCTCAACAAACCAAGTGAGTTTGGTTTGTGAGCAAGTGAGTTTTTAAATTAGGTCTGGATCAAATGTAGCTCTCTAGGACTGAACTTACCCATGTGACCTTATGTTGAATTCAAACCAAACCTCAAGAACAGCGTCACTTACTCTAGTTTACTCTCAGGATGTTTTTCACCAAAGCTAATATTCTGAGTTGAATTATTTGAAGATGCAATAGAGCCTAATTCAAATGCACCGTGCGTTCCACATCCTTTTTCTATATTTGCACATTTGCATTGACTTTGTAAGTAATCCACTTGTGCTAATACTTAATTTCACTTTTGGTGCGAACCCATCTCAAGTAAACAGCTGTCTGATTAAACAAAGATTGGGGGGGTTACACCTTTCAGAGTTTAGCAACATTCTACTCCAATAAATCTTCCTGGAAGTTTTGAGTAACCCTGAAGATCTTATTTAGACTCAGGCTACTTGGAGGGTCACCTTTCAGAGTTTAGCTTCTTATAATCCAATAAATCTGCCTGGAAGTTCGAGTAACCCTGAAGACCTTGGTTAACTGGTTCAGGCATGTTTAATTAGAGTTGAACTTTACCGAAAGGTGAATCTCCCAGTGCAGGGCTGGACACTCCTGGACTATAGACCATATCATAGATGTACATACAGTTGTGGCCTAATGGTTAACAAGTTGGACTTGTAGCCCAAAGGCTGCAGGTTTAATTACCAGTACCAAGAGTTGCACCAAGGGTGGGGGGAGTGTTTTCTTCCAAATTCAGTACCCACAATTGACATGTCCTTGAGCAAGGAACCTAACGATTCATTGCTCTGTGTTCAGTGTGTATGTGTACTGGTTTATGTGGTTTACAATGACATGCATATAATTTTATAGTGGCCTAGGTATTACATTATTAAGGTAGTTTACATGCCCTGTGTGTATGTTTACTACTCACTGCTTTGTGTGTGCACTAAAAATGCAGAGCACTGAGCACACACTATGAGTATGGGTCACCATATTCAGCCATTATGCAACTCAGACCACAACTACTTAACAGTTATATATAATCTTAATAATTGACACAGAAATAGTAGCATAAGTAATACAGTTTATTTGACCACTGTAACAGCAAACAAGACCACATCAGCACCGCTAACTACCCAACTGACACAGATAGCGTTATCACTTCATAATCTATGACAGAGATTTGACAAGCAGCCGCAGATAAATAGGTTGTACAAATAGGATCAAAAGGCACAAGTGACATTCGGTCAGAACAATTGACTTCATGAATGGATTATAAGCATATACGAGGGGTTTGATGTCAAGTATATTAGCCTGTCCAGCATCTATCCGCTGCTGCGCTATTTAGAACTGACATGTTGAGACATGAAAGCTGACAAGCCGGATTTAATATAACTGACCGACAAATCAAATCATACAAAACCTGAATATCTGACAGCTCAACTGACACGATATGACACTGGTTACTCTGGGAGGGTTTCAGTTTACAGCTGAGAGAGGACAAGGACAAATAAGTGCTAAACTGTCTTCTAGTCCCAAGATTAAAGTGCTGTGATTTTGATTCTTTCCAATGAAACAGCAGAATAGTAATGCAAAATCTGTGCCAGAGGTGGAGCAATAATAATAAACAAAAGCACAATAAAGTAAACAATCAACACTGAAGTATGTTGATGCCTCAGGCTGAAAGAAAGAATTAAATTTGTTTAAGAATAAGCTTCTGTTATTTGTGTTAATAAGGCATTTGGCAACCAGACATTCAGACAATTGTCAGTAGCTACATTTCCATCCACCTATTTTTATTGGTATTTTGGAATATCACATAAAAATGCTTATTGGAATAAATTTTAAAAATGCACGTTAAAAAACATATGCACACAATTGAGTAAGATAAACTATCTGATAAGTAGGGTTGGGTACCGAAACCCGGTGCCATTATGGTGCTGGCACCTGCGTAACCAGTATGCACCAGACCGAATCAGCATATGAATGTCGGTGCCTAATTTCGGTGCCACTAGTGCTACGACAAGTATGTAAGCATCAAGGGGTACATCAAAGGCACACATAGGTATGCGCTGTGTCATGCCATCTCTAAACATTTAATTCTAAACAACTTTGAGGGATACGGACACCGTCGGCTATGTTAGGCGTTTGTTTTTATTGCTTAGGGAATGCACGCATGTAGGCAACGTGCACAGAACAGGGCATGCAGTGAGCGACTCCCTTCAGATTCATCAACATGCAGGATCGCCTTCATCAAATTTGCTTAAGCATTCTAAAGTATGGCTAGATTTTACAAGCAAGTATTCTGACACACCAACGTTAAGCAAATGCTTTACAAAGAATGCGTGTATGGGGAAAACACGTCAAACTTAATGAAACATTTGAGGGCACAGGGAATCAACTTAAAGGTAGAGCAATAAACTGTCTTTGACAGCTTGCGACATCATCTGACACTTTTACTGAGTAAGGTTACATGGACACCAGTACTCTGATTTTAATATTATTAAGACAATACTCTGATTAAGAGTCTACCATGTAAAAGGCAATTTTTGATTACCTTAAAGGACTACAGACATGTGGAGGTTTTTTCTTTCCATTAG
The DNA here is from genome assembly GCA_903798195.1 of Danio kyathit. Classification (NCBI taxonomy): domain Eukaryota; kingdom Metazoa; phylum Chordata; class Actinopteri; order Cypriniformes; family Danionidae; genus Danio; species Danio kyathit. The sequence goes on from LR812529.1 coordinate 43,642,486, forward strand.
GTGTGGTATCAAATTCCATTAAAACAACAATCTTCCACCAGTCCTTACTTCATATTCTCATCCAATACCTCAGTTTGTCAATCTAGCCCCATTTACACTGCCAGTTAAATGTGAGCCAATTCCGATTTTTTGCTTGTATGTGACACAAATCGGATCTGTTTGACCGTGCAAGCATGAAAAAAAAGCATGCATTGGGATATTCAGAGATCAGTTTCAGGCCTCCTTCATATGTGGAAATAAATCCGATATGTGACAATGCAACTATGATGTAAACAGGCAGATCAGATTTATTGAGGCATAACATTTTGTACATCATTAAACTTGTGACAATGTGGTGCTTCTCCGCGGTTTAATGACATAAAAGGAAGAGTGTGTGTGGAGACGCGACGCGCTAAACAACAACAACAACAACAACAGAGGAAACATGGAGGAGGAATCAAACATCAAATGTTGGTTTGTTCATCCAAAATTTTCAGACCCACTGCTCCTCATTAAAGCTCACCACAATTTGCTCCCTCCAGACCTGAGAGCTCTTTCGTACCCACAAATTCCTCTGAATGGTGGGAGACACCATGTATAAACCATAGGCGCAAGCTACGATGACGGCCCTTTCCCTCCTCCTCTGCCACAAAATCATTTTAAAGTTTGGCGAACTTCGCATATTTCGCAGAGCTAAAAACAAGACAAATTCAATCGTAGCTAGTGTGGCGCGAATGCTAGAACCCACCTTTACGCATGCGTGATGTCGTAAATTGTATGTCAAGTTTAAAAACATGAATCGGATATGGGTCATAATTAAAAGAATGTGTAAATGGACAGGCAAAACAATCAGATACAGGCAACAAATCGGAATTGTGCATCAAGACCTGACAGTGCAATCGTGACCTTAGTTGCTGAATGAAAGTGAAACTGCCGAACTGCAGTAAAAAAATTAAAAACCTAAAGTTACATGAAACTCTGGAAGAAACGTTGGATAGCCAGGTGACAAAACGTTAATCAATTATGTGCTATAACATGTCAAACGGGATCATAAAAGGAACATTCAAAAAGCAACTCATGTAAACACCTTAATCATATTATTGTCTTATTCAGATTAAAGCAAATAATTAGATTACTGATGTCCATGTAAACGTAGTCACAAGCCCCAAGCCTAGAAAAAGTTGTTCCCTGATTTTGATGACAGCCTTTCCACAGGTTAGTAGTAAGCTAATGTAATGTTAATTGCATAATGCAAATCTTCAATTCACGCTAACAAACAAATGATCAAAATATCAATGCAATTCAATTCAAATATATAAAACATGAATTGATGTTTACTTTAAACTTTATATTGTTCAAATAAAATGACTTAAATATATTTTTTTGTCAAATAAAAGATTTTTCTAGTCATCCACCATAATTTTGTGGCTCAAAAGTATCTGATCAGACACCATTTTGGTACTGTTTTAAAAGGTATCGGTTTAGAACCGGTATGGAAATCATTCCATACAATATTCAACCCTACTGATAAGGGGGGGGGGTCCACAAACTATGGTAGAAACACATTTACTGAAAAAAAATTCCAGTATGTACATCAATTTTGATTTAAGAGATCATTTGATAACAAAAATCGGGATTAATGGAGCAGACTGACCATATTGTACTACATTTAAAAAGCTGTTTTGGTCACGGCAATAGTGCTTTATTCACAAATGTGATATAAGATTTCAACAGCATTTGATTCAGCACTTGGTGTTCAGTCAATTGTTTTGCTGAACATGACTTTGGATCAGTGATGGTGGTGCCATAAACTAGCATCTTTTCACTTTTTGACAACACAAACCCACCCAAGTAAGGCAGTGTAAAAGGAATTGGCTGTCAGAGAGACACCTCTCACTGGTCAAGGTGAATGTGTGTGTGCGTGTGAGAGCGACAGACACACACATACACACCTCTCAGGTTAAGATGAGATGGCTGTCACATTGGGTCAGGTGTGATAACTGATGCGTGTCAATACCACATCAGTGCTCATGTAACATCCACTGACATCATGACAGTATGTGTCTCATTATTGACCATATACTCGCACCAGGCACCTACAGCTCAACCCCACAAGAAAAACTGCCATGCATCCATCAGTTCAGAAAAGTTTTACGCTTTACAAAACGCTGCACAGGGCAGCACGGTGGCTCAGTGGTTACCCGGGAAAATTTAAAGTCGACAAATTAATAATTTGGCAAGTAATTCGATTACTGATGTCCATGTAAACACAGTCACTCTCTTTCTCCCCTGCGTCTGTGTGCCCAAACGGAAACTCCCATATTTGCAAATCCTTCCCTCTTTCCCTCCCCCGACACTCCCACCTAAACAGAGCTGGACACGCCCACTTTCAGAATCAGAATCATTTTTATTGCAGTTTTATTTCCTGACTTTTTTCAAACTAGAGGTGTGAAAACACCCTGCTGAGACAGGGGGGTTTCATGGCCCTTTAATAATTATTATCGACTTAGAACATTCATTCATTCATTTTCATTCAGCTTACTCCCTTATTTATCAGGGGTCGCCACAGCAGAATGAACTGCCAACTATTCCAACATATGTTTTATGCAGTGGATGTGCTTCCAGCTGCAACCCAGTACTGGGAAACACCCATACACTCTCACAATTACACACACTCATACACAATGGTCAATTTAGTTCATCCAATTCTCCTACTGTATAGCGCATGTCTTTGGACTGTGGGGGAAACAGGAGCACCCAGAGGAAACCCACACCAACATGGGAAGAACATGCAAACTCCACACAGAAATGCCAACTGACCCAGCAACCTTCTTGCTGTGAGGTGACAGTGCTAACCACTGAGCCATCATGCCACTTAGAGCACATTATTATTTCAAAATAACACCAATACGTCAAGCTTTTATCCATATTTCCACCAGCATATCTATATGGGATTTTCCAGATCAGGAAATTAATTCAGCTGGTCAGTCATTTAAGAAAAAGAATTAACCACAGTTTTACCATCTGATGCATCACAATACTGTGGTACTTCTGATTAATCTTCCTTTATAGCACTTGCACACACACAATAACGGTTTTCAATTACTCATTTTCTGCCTCACAATCCTCTTCTCTTTTTTCAGCATAATTCCATTTAACAAAACTAATAAGAACTACTGAAATATAATGACTTAATGACTGTTTCAGAAATTACGTTTGTGAGTAAATGTTCTCTTCTGGGTTATGAGGAAAGATAATGAGCAGATTTCTCAAAGCTAAGACGTGTCATTATTCTCCCAATTATTAACTCTGAACAATCTCGAGGAATCCAACTCGAACGGAGCAATTCGTAACCTTTCATTTCATCACGGTAAATATTTAAACAGGCCTGGAAAATAAATCGCTGCCCTTTTGTTCATCAATTTGTGAATTCAAGCAGCTGTTTTGGATACGCAGTGATTCGTTGCTGTGATTTAGTGTGTGTGATGATCATCAGGTCAGACTTTGAAGATGAGTGTGTTTGTGCGCGCAGGTTGGTGATAACGTCTCTAGAAATGCTTGTCAATCATACTGAAGGACAGCAGAGTAGTCAGAATCCAATTTCAGCTGTGTGTGTGTTTGTGTGTGTAGCAGCATGTCCACACTTGTCATTCAAACACACAGCAGACGAACACACTCTATACCCACTGGACAGTGGGTAATTACACAAAGACATCCAGAGGTTTGGGTCACCTATGCCAATCCACTCTGGTGTTTTCTGTCTATTTTTACCCTAACTGTCATTTCTGGCTTTTTTATGCTGTCTTGCATTATATAATTATCATCTTTGTGTCCTTGGCTGTCATTATTTACTCACTCTTACTCACTCTGATGTTGTGGTGAATCGGTTTGTGAAAAAAAAGCTGTTTTTCTTCAATAAGGATTAAAAAAAGACCATAAAAAGCACCAAAAGTGGTTTAAACATGCATATATTGCAGCTTTATCTGTGTACACTGTAAAAAATATCCGTATATTAGCCATTTTCCATATTTTGTGATTCATTTTTTTATTTTACGTTTCTTTATGCTTTTGAATTGCATTATTGGATCTTTCTTCCAACTTTTAACCTTGAAATCTGTGAAAAAAAGTGACTTTTATTAACATTTTCAATAGTTTAAAGTGATCTATTGTCTGGGTTGGTGTTGTATATTATGCTACAAAAACCTTGTAATAAACTGCCAGTACATTCTCTGTTATTTTACAGACTTATTCCTCTATATATTATTTCTTAAACAATATATAATTTCAAACTACTAAAATGGCAATAAAAGTCACTTTGTTAAACTTTGGGGCATGTCTAGGTCTAAAGCGCAGAACGAAAAAGCATTAAGGGTGTGTCCGAATTCACTTTTGCTATTTTAAGGACAGAACAATGCCCTGGCGTGTAGTCTAACAGGGTTGTGCTTATTCTCTTAATGAGTTATGGGTGTGTTATGAGCATAACGTGAATTAAACCAATCAGAGTCTCATCTCCCGTTCCCTTTAAGAGTCAGTTGCGTCATGCCATGGCGCATTCGCTATTTACATGGCGGACTTTGCAAGTGGAAAAACTGAACGCTTCACGAGCGAGAAAATCTGCAGCGCAAGGATAAAGAACGAGCCTCCTCCATTCGGCCTCTTTACTTTCTCTTTACTCTTTACTTTTACTCCTTTACTTTTGTGGATAAGAAAACGAGGTTGTACGCACTTCACTGAAGACATCCATTAGCCTACATATTTAATTTTGTTTGTTAAGCGCAAAGATATATTTCAAAACTATTGCTAAATTCAATTCTAATGTCCAGCAAACGAATAAATGAACAATAATAATGAAGTGTGCTCAAAAAAGTTATACCCAAACACACGTCGTATTCTTATGCCTCATATGATGATGCAGACATCTCCAAAACCCGACAGATGGACAAATCTAAACTTGTTTTTATTCAAACAAATACAAATATGCATATAATAAATAATACTGCTAATAATAATTACATTGTGCAAAAGGAAATTGTCATGAATAAACTGAAAAAAGCCCCCCGACATGAAGGCATGGAGGCAGTGTTTTTTTATATTTATGTAGAAAATAATAATTTTTGTAACATTTTTATTTTTTTATTTGTAAAGATGTTTGTGTAGTGCTGTACATCTTCTGTGTATTAAGCGTTGTGTATGCATTTTAACTAACGCGCTCTGCGCTGGACTTTAGACAAGCTTTCAGTTGGTCAATGGCATGGTCAATTTCAGTTCCTCAAAATAGCAACGCGCCAACAATACGCCTTAACACACCTCCTTTTTAGACCAACACACCCGAGTCCACAAAGTGGCGCAAATGGATTTGCTATTTAAACAACGTGGTGCAAAACATGAAAATTAGGGTTGCGCTGGTCTAAAAATATCAACAAATATCACGCCAAACAGTTCTTGTGCCGGGTGTATGATAGGGCCCCTATAGTTGAATTTAATATCAAAAGTCGACAGAGCAGAGATTAACATCCCATGATGCAATTCACAACTGTAAATAAAAAGAAAACACAAAATACGGATACTGTTAATTAACATATGTTTTATAGTGAACACTAGTGTTTCCCTGTTCCTGAAGGCACACCAACAGTACACATTTTCAACCTCTTCCTAATCAAACACACCTGAATCAACTCATCAGAACATTAGAAGAGACTCCAAAACCTGAAATGAATAAATCAGATAAGGGAGACATCCAAAATATGTACTGTTGGTGTGCCTTCAGGAACAGGGTTGGGAAACACTGTTGTAGAAGACCAATAAAACACCACAAGGAACCACATCTCTCAGGTTGTGTAAATGTGTAAAATACTAACTTTCTCCTCACCTCACAAAAAATAAAAGTGCAGAGGTTTGGAGCAAATGAAAATGAACAAAATGAAGACTCCACCCATAATCTGTTTTTAAAACTCCACCCATCACAAACCCCACCTTCTCTCCATATATATATAGAGTCATGGTACAGTTGTAGTCAGGCATATGTTTTTAAACTAGCATTAGCTTTGACCAAAAGTGGACTAAACTTCTGAAAGCTGGCCAGAATCAACCTAATCAAGACATTGGCTCTCTTTCAAAGCGTACCGACACAAGGAACCACATCTCTCAGGTTGTGTAAATGTGTAAAATACTAACTTTCTTCTCACCTCCCAAAAAATAAACGTGTAGAGGTTTGGAGCAAATAAAAATAAACAAAATGAAGACTCCACCCATAATCTGTTTTAGGACTCCGCCCATCCCAAACCCCACCTTGTCTGTTTATATAGAGTCATGGTACAGTTGTAGTCAGGCATATGTTTTTAAACTAGCATTAGCTTTGACCACAAGTGGACTAAACATGGTACAGCTGTAATCAGGGGCATTTATTTAAACTCCTTGTTTTGCAGTAGATTTGACTTCAAGTGGACTAAACATCTAAAAGCTGGCCAGAATCAAAATAATCAAAACATTGGCTCTCTTTCAAAGCCTACCGACACCACAAGGAACCACATGTCTCAGGTTGTGTAAATGTGTAAAATACTAACTTTCTCCTCACCTCCCAAAAAATAAAAGTGCAGAGGTTTGGAGCAAATGAAAATGAACAAAATGAAGACTCCACCCATATTCTGTTTATACGACTCTGCCCACTTTTTCTCCATATATAGAGTCATGGTACAATTGTAGTCAGGTGCATTTACTGACCACAAGTGGACTAAACTTCTGAAAGCTGGCCAGAATAAACAATCAAGACATTGGCTCTTTTTCAAAGCCTACCGACACAAAGAACCACATCTCTCAGGTTGTGTAAATGTGTAAAATACTAACTTTCTCCTCACCTCCCAAAAAATAAAAGTGCAGAGGTTTGGAGCAAATGAAAATGAACAAAATGAAGACTCCACCCATATTCTGTTTATACGACTCTGCCCACTTTTTCTCCATATATAGAGTCATGGTACAATTGTAGTCAGGTGCATTTACTGACCACAAGTGGACTAAACTTCTGAAAGCTGGCCAGAATAAACAATCAAGACATTGGCTCTTTTTCAAAGCCTACCGACACAAAGAACCACATCTCTCAGGTTGTGTAAATGTGTAAAATACTAACTTTCTCCTCACCTCCCAAAAAATAAAAGTGCAGAGGTTTGGAGCAAATGAGAATGAACAAAATGAAGACTCCACCCATAATCTGTTTTTAAAACTCCGCCTATCACAAACCCCACCTTCTCTCCATATATAGAGTCATGGTACAGTTGTAGTCAGGCATATGTTTTTAAACTAGCATTAGCTTTGACCACAAGTGGACTAAACTTCTGAAAACTGGCCAGAATCAACATAATCAAGACATTAGCTCTCTTTCAAAGCCTACCGACACAAGGAACCACATCTCTCAGGTTGTGTAAATGTGTAAAATACTAACTTTCTCCTCACCTCACAAAAAATAAAAGTGCAGAGGTTTGGAGCAAATGAGAATGAACAAAATTAAGACTCCACCCATAATCTGTTTTAGGACTCCGCCCATCACAAACCCCACCTAGTCTCTCTATATGGAGTCATGGTACAGTTGCAATCAGGGGTATTTATTAAAACTCCTTGTTCTGCATAAGATTTGACCTCAGGTGGACTAAACATCTGAAAGCTGGCCAGAATAAACATAATCAAGATATTGGCTCTCTTTTAAAGCCGATCAACACAACAACTTTCTCCTCACCTCCCACATAATAAAAGCATTTTACAATGGAGTTACAATAGGGGATTTTTTTAAATTTACAATGTAAACTGAATTAAACTGAAAACAGTCATACAAACTAAACCACCAATCTTGTAAACCATCCCACCCATAAAAAAAAGACATTGACTGTCTTTAAAACCTAGTGAGCAACCTATCCTAAGCCCTGTTTCCCACAGATATTAACATGTTTTCAGTAATATGATCACAAGCGGTTGGTCAAGATATAATACCATTGCCATGTTAATATGAATTGAGATGAGTCTCTTGTGACTAATTGTGTTTGGAGTTGTCACACTATTATAAACAGACACATGCTATCTCAATCTATAAATCCATTCATCTAAAATAAATGAGATTTACACTGCATCAAGCAAACATACCGCATAAGATTTACAACATCAGCCTTGCCAGTCTAACAATATACTGCATTCAACTGGGAATTGCACACGGATGTCCAGGATTTGTGCATAATTTAAGCATCTTTTGATGTGTGCTTGCAGATTGATGTGATTCACGAGAAACTAAATGTGTACAGGTTTATGCTAATATCTAGTGCATCCACACACAAAATTCCCATTGATTTACACCCAAATGATGGTGCGGCACCCGAGGTATTGATTACTCAGCTGGTGTGAGAGAGAGAATCCATGAGAAGAGGAGAATCTCTTGAAGACACTGAGCTGAATACTAACATGCACACACAAACACACCGCAGAACATTCTGCACCCTTACAGTGCTCAGTTTATAATATGTTTACTGTATACGTCTCACTGCCACATTTAAAGAAACAGATCACATTATTGTCATCACTAAGGACGGGTATCATTTAGATTGTATTGATATCGATTTCATTCCAATAACGCTTATCGATACCGGTTGTTATCGATACTGTTATCGATACAACACTCACCGGCCACTTTATTAGGTACACCTTACTAGTACCGGGTTGGACCCCCTTTTGCCTTCAGAACTGCCTTAATCCTTCATGGCATAGGTTCAACAAGATACTGGAAATATTCCTCAAAGATTTTGGTCCATATTGACATGATAGCATCACGCAGTTGCTGCAGATTTGTCCGCTGCACATCCATGAGGCAAATTACCACATCCCAAAGGTGCTGTATTGGATTGAGTTCTGGTGACTGTAGAGGCCATTTGAGTACAGTGGACTCATTGTCATGTTCAAGAAACCAGTCTGAGATAATTTGCGCTTTATGACATGGTGAGTTATCCTGCTGAAAGTAGCCATCAGAAGGTGCACTGTGATCATTAAGGGATGGACATGGTCAGCAACAATACTCAGGTAGGCTGTGGCATTGACACAATGCTCAACTGGTCCTAATGGGCCCAAAGTGTGCCAAGAAAAAATCCCCCACACCATTACACCACCACCAGCAGCCAGAACCGCTGATACAAGGCAGGATGGATCCATGCTTTCATGTTGTTGAAGCCAAATTCTGACCCTACCATCCGAATGTTGCAGCAGAAATCGAGACTCATCAGACCAGGCAACGTTTTTCCAATCTTCTATTCTCCGATTTTGGTGAGCCGGTGCGAATTGTAGCCTCAGTTTCCTGTTCTTAGCTGACAGGAGTGGCACCGGTCTTCTACTGCTGTAGCCCATCCGCCTCAAGGCTCGATGTGTTGTGCGTTCAGAGATGCTCTTCTGCATCCTCGGTTGTAATGAGTGGCTATTTGAGTTACTGTTGCCTTTCTATCAGCTTGAACCAGTCTGGCCATTCTCCTCTGGCATCAACAAGGCATTCGCATCCAAAGAACTGCCGCTCACTGGATATTTTCTCTTTTTCAGACCATTCTCTGCAAACCCTAGAGATGGTTGTGCATGAAAATCCCAGTAGATCAGCAGTTTCTGAAACACTCAGACCAGCCTGTCTGGCACCAACAACCATGCCACATTCATAGTCACTTAAATCACCTTTCTTCCCTATTCTGATGCTCGGTTTGAACTGCAGCAGATCATAATGACCATGGCTTAATGCATTGAGTTGCTGCCTTGTGATTGGCTGAATAAAAATTTGCGTTAACGTGCAGTTGGACAGGTGTACCTAATAAAGTGGCCAGTTAGTGTGTTCTATAATTTGCAAAAAGATGTGAAAATATGTTGAAAATTTGTATTTTTTTTATTACTGTTCAACTTCACAGCCATTTACAAATAAGAAAAATTAGGTAGATGCATAAAGTACAAAGACATAAATAACGAAATACAGCCCATCGCTTGAGTTGGATGGCATGTTTTGTTAGTTTTATATATTCCTAAAGTTGAAACCTTTGTTCACCATTACACTATTCATTTTCAGACATCATCTTAACATCAGACATCAACAGACATTCATCTCCCTTCCAAAGCGACACTCACCACTTTAGCTTGCCCACAGTCTATTTTCAAGCGCATTAGGTGGACGTAGCAAACTTACTGAATTTTCTCAGGAACATATGGTAGGAGGGTCTCTGTTGTGCTCGGGGGCGAAAGATTACACAGATATATAGCTTGTCTACGACTCCAAGTATTTGTTCAGAGATTGGCGTTAAAAGGTAATGTGTGTGGACCATCGTTCTGTACAGAACATGGTTAGTCTACGTTAGTTCACTCGAAAAAAAAAAGACCCTGCACTTGCTTTATACCTTTTAGATAAGTGGTTCTCAAACTGTGTGGTGCTGTGCTTAGAATCTTTACTTTAGTGCATCGCGTCATCAGCTGCTGAAAATCAATCTAATTGGCGCAGAACTAGAAAAAAAGGGGTGTGGCACTTGCAGAGCAGATACGTGCTAGAGCAGTGGTCCCCAACCTAACCCAGCCACAGACCAGCACCGATCTGTGGATCAATTGGTAGCAGGCCGCACAAGAAATCATTAATTATTTTCGTTTCATTTATTATCGGAGTCTGAACGATCTTTTATTTTGAAAAATTACCGTATTCTCTTTTACATCTCGGTCACTTGAGCACCAAAATTTAACCCACAGGCTAGCAAAATGAGTAAGAACTGCCAACGAATGGATCCTCAACCCAATTGTCAACAAATCAGGTGAATCCAGCATGTCTGTGCAAGAAGAAGATCAACTGCTGGAGATCGCAAATGATGGCGGCTGTTAACATATCGTGTCATTTCCATTCGCAAGTTCGTTATTTATAATGAAGGCGCAAGCAGCACAAAGCACTCGTGTATTCCAGGTGCACCCAGTTGAAAACATCTTAACTTTTCAGAATGCCACACCGCGAGTCACGTAAAAAGAACAGACCGATCAGCTTCATACAGTATTTTGTATGGAATATAATTTCGGTAGACTAATTATCTCAGACAAACACAGAACACCCAAACATTTTTAATTTTCTCCATATATAAAACTAGTATCAGCAATGCAGTGCAGCAATGTTTTGTCTGCTTGACATCCTTTGAGAAAAACGGGTTCCCTAGCAATCTACATACAAGTTAATGTTTAGATTTCAAAAAGTTTAACAAATATGTCATATGTAAATGCAACATATATTTCAAAATTTATCAAAAAATTAATATGACATATAGGCATGGGCCGGTATAAGATTCTGAAGGTATGATAACCTTGGATAAAAATATCACGGTTTCTTGGTATTGTGATTACTGCTCTAAAATATATTCTTTTTAAATGTCTGGGTAACAAACTAAAACTTTTTTCCCCTTTGAAAACAATACATTTTATTTTTTGAAACATTTATAATATTTTGGAACAGTAAACATGTCAGGCTAAATAGTTCAAATGAATCATTGACTTCTGCTGTCTTCATTAGTTTCAAAAACACTGATTTCTTTACTATTTAAAATGGCATCATTGCATATTTTTTCTGCTGAAGATACTGTTGTCCCAAAAAACTAAAAATAAAATGTAAATAAAAATCTTACATATACCATAGGAACGGTATAGCAGAAAATGTTGGCGGTTTAAAAACCTTGAATTTTCCAAACCGCTGTATACCTTGAAAACGGTTATCGTCCTGTGCCTATTTCTGACTGCCATTAACGTTATAAGTCTTCCACTATATATTTATTTATTTTCTAAAAGTTTTGATAACACTATCAGAGCTTTTCTTTTGTTATTTCAGCAATTCTGAATGCAGAAAAAATATTTGTAGTAACGTTTATTAATTTTTTTATTTCTGATCCAGTAAGAAGTACACAAACACTCTAACGAACATTATAAAACAAACTACAAACTTACAAAGAGAAAAAATAAAAAATAAAAAAAATAAAAAATGACAATAATATTAAAGTGTATATAAATAAATAAAGAACATTAAAGAAAAGCCAACTAAACCTAATCAGAATTAGGCATGTCACGACTTCCAAGAAGTTGGCACCCTATAAAAATATATAATCCCCAAAACTATGCCATTCATTTGTGCTACGTTTGTGTTGATTTGTACCACAAAAATGAACATTTGTGCTGGTTTGGGGTCTGAGATAGAGCATTATTTTTTTTGACCGAATGACATCACTTTCCAGCCCATGTTGCTCAAATCACACCAAATCAGCACAGGTCGTTTGTGTTGCATTTGTGCTGGTTTGTGACATTAAAATAAACACTGTATCTATATTCATTGTTTTGATATAATCAAAATATTTCAGGAGCAGAGATGTCAATCTCCACCCCATTTCCTCTAAATCGTACAAAACTGGTGTCATTTGTTTGTGCTCGATTTGTGCTGAATTGAGCCTTAGAACAAACACTTTATCTATTTTCATTGTTCAGATATTGCCTAATCGAAATATTTCAGGAGCCAAGATGTCACTCTCCACCCCATTTCCTCTAAATCGCACTAAATAGTGTCATTCGTTTGTGGTTGATTTGTGCCGTTAAAATAAACACTTTATTTATTTTCATTGTTTAGATATAACCAAAATATTTTGTGAGCCACGGCGTCAGTTTTTATGGGGTGCCTACTAGGCATGTTGCCGGTATAAGATTCTGACAGTATGATAACCTTGGATAAAAATATCACGGTTTCACGGTATTGTGATTATACTGCTCTAAAATATATTCTTTTTAAATGTCTGGGTAAAAAACTCAAACTTTTTTTCTGCTTTGAACACAATGCATTTTATTTTCAAAAACATTATATATATATATATATATTGTGTTATCGTAAACAAGTCAGGGTAAATATTTAAAATAAATCATTGACATCTGCTGTCTTCATTTGTTTCAAAAACACAGATTTCTTTACAATTTAAAATGGCATTACAGTTGTACTAAAAAAATGAAAGAAAAAGAAACGTAAAAAAAAAAAAAAATCTTACACATACCTTAGGAACGGTATAACAGAAAATTTTGGCGGTTTTAAAACCTTGACTTTTCCAAACCGAGGTATACCTTGAAAACAGTTATCGTCCCATACCTAATGACATATAGCCTATATTTATGGTATCCAAGCAACATTTCCAGGTTTTGATGAATAGGCTACCATGTTAATACTTTACATTAAAGTACATCAGTTTTCTTTTTAAGAACAGCGCCATTTTTAATAAACATTTAAAAGCACTTTAATTTAAACATTGACTTTTTTTTTTTACCTGCAAGCGCAGTTAATGTTCAAACTATTTATAATGTTTAAAATGGCTGACAATAATACATACAGTTAAAGTCAGAATTATTAGCCCCGTTTATTTTTTTCCCCAATTTCTGTTTAATGGAGAGCAGATTTTTTTAACACATTTCTAAACATAATAGTTTTATTAACTCATTTCTAATAACTGATTTTTTTATCTTTGCCATGATGACAGTAAATAATATTTGACTAGATATTTTCCAAGACACTTCTATACAGCTTAAAGTGACTTTTAAAGGCTTAACTAGGTTAATTAGGTTAACTAGGCAGGTTAGGGTAATTAGGCAAGTTATTGTATAACAATGGTTTGTTCTGTAGACTATCAGAAAAATATATAGCTTAAAGGGGCTAATAATTTTGTCCTTAAAATGGCTTTTAAAAAGTTAAAAACTGCTTTTATTCTAGCCGAAATAAAACAATTAAGACTTTCTCCAGAAGATAAAATATTATCAGACATACTGTGAAAATTTCCTTGCTCTGTTAAACATCACTTTAGAAATATTTTAAAAAGAAAAATGAAAGGGGGGCTAATAATGCTGAATTCAACTGTATACTTAATAATAGGAATTAATATGTCTTGTTTTTTAACTGTGCAGTGCTGTAGATGCTTAATTAGGCCTACTACGCTACTGTATTTCAATGGTGGTCATTATGGTGGTACTTGGAAAGTGCAAAAAAGATTGGTGAAAAAAGATTGAGAACCACTGTTTTAGATAGATAGATTTGTGCAAAAGCTCTAAAAGCTGGTGGTGGCCAGTACTGTACATTTTCACAAAACATAATTTTCTTGATTTAAAACCAAGAACAGAATGTATACATACATACAGACAGAGAGCAAGAGGATAAAGAGAACAGGTGAAAGGCAAACAGATGGAATCCCAATCAAAGAGTCAAATAGAGACACCGACAGACGAACTGCTGCCTGTTTCCAGACTAAAGCGGCTGAGAGGCACACACTGAATGCTGCAGTCTCCTAACAAGAAACCACAGCAGCAAAGCGCTGAGCCGAAACTGGGACGAGACACATCAAAAGAGCTTTCTGAAGGCCCCAAATACTTTAAATATCTCCATAAACACCACGCGAGAACACAATGCAGTCTCCACGGGCTCCAGATTCATAAACTAAGTCATCTCTGCATGAACTGGACCAAACTGACAGCTTATCAGAGCACATAAAACACAAATGAAGCTGATTAATGGAAACGTGCTTTGCAAGGACTTTTAAAGGTACAGTAGAGGAATGTACAATTGAAGGGTGGCATTTAATTGAGGTGTTTAAGAATGATTAAACTGAACCAGTTTGTTGTAATTAATGTGACATGTTGCAAGAGAAATGGTTCGCTGAGTAGTAATGATCACAATAACAAAGTAATGAGAAAACCAAATTAATGAGGAAATCAAAATGCTAAGCTATAGCTGCACTTATGTCATGTTGAAATTACCATAATTATGAGTTTGGGATTTTTTTTTATCTTGGTTGGATGCGTAATAGCAAGTGGAAAACATCTTCAATTTTACAAATTTATATTAAAATGGCAATTCAAAAACATTTGCATTTTGTTCATTGCTCCAATGATTTAATAAAATTAAATAAAATTAATATTATAGTATAATATTAATTCATTCGTTCATTTTCCTTCAGCTTAGTCCTTTATTTATCAGGGGTCTCCACAGGGGAATGAACCGCCAACTATTCCAGCATATGTTTTACACAGCAGATGTCTTTCCAGTCGCAATCCAGTACTGGGAAACATTTATACACACTCATTCACACACACACACACACACACACACTCATACACTACGGCCAATTTAGTGTATTCAATTCACCTATAGCGTTGGACTCTGGGGGGAAACCACCAACACAGGGAGAACATGCAAACTTAAGACAGAAATGCCAACTGGCCTAGCCGGGAATCGAACCAGCGACCTTCTTGCTGTCAGGCGACAATGCTAACCACTGAGCCACTGTGCTGCCTATAATATAATATAATATAATATAATATAATATAATATAATATAATATAATATAATATAATATAATATAATATAATATAATATAATATAATATAATAACCACTAGTTATTAAAAACACTATTATTTAAAAAAGACAAATTATGTATGCACTGTTATATTACTTCAGTATAATAAATCGGTGAGTTGTGTAATAAATCAGCAATAATTAAAACTGCAATATTAAAAAAACAACAAGACTAGATGTTATTATTACCATTAAATCAAAATCATTTAGGAAAATTCAGTAAATTAATTTCCTTTTTCATTCCTTTAGAATATAATATTCAGTTTGAAATCAATATGCTAAATGGCACTTAAGTCATGTTGGAATTATCATAATTATGAATTTTGGATTTTTTTATTCATTTTTATTTCACATCTTGGTTGGATGCATAATAGTAAGTGGAAAACATCTTCAATTTTGCAAATGTATATTTAATGGAAATTCCAAATCATTAGCATTTTTCATTTCTTCGGTCAAATATAAAAAGCAACTCAGAGTAATTACTAATATTATTATTATTATTATTATTATTATTATTATTAATAATAATATAATATAATATAATATAATATAATATAATATAATATAATATAATATAATATAATATAATATAATATAATATAATATAACCAGTAGCTATTAAATAAATTTAAAAAGATAATAAACTCATTTAAAAAGATAAATTATTTATGAACTGCTACATCGCTTCAGTATAATAAGTCAGTGTGTTGTGTACTAATAAATCAGCAATAATTAAGACAGCAATATTAACAAAACCAACAAGACTAGATGTTATTATTACCAATAAATCAAAATAATTTAGGAAAATTAACAAAAAAAATTTCATTCCTTTATAATATAATATTGATAATATAAAATAACATATTCATTCATTCATTCATTCATTTATTTTCCTTTGGCTTATTACATTTATTCATCAGGGGTGGCCACAGCGAAATGAACTGCCAACTTTTCCAGCATATGTTTTACACTGCGGATACCCTTCCAGCTGCAACCCAGTACTGGGAAACACCCATACACTCATACACTATGGCCAATTTAGTTTATTCAATTCACCTATAGCACATATCTTTGGACTGTGGGGGAAACCGGCATGCAAACTCCACACAAAAATGCCAACTGGCCACTGGGACTCGAACCACTGACCTTCTTGCTTTGAGGCCATGGTGCTAACTACTGAGCCACCATGCCACCCATAATTATTATTAATAATATAATATAATATAATATAATATAATATAATATAATATAATATAATATAATATAATATAATATAATATAATGGGTGCACGGTGGCGCAGTGGGTAGCACATACTATTAAATCAAAATCATTTAGGAAAATTAACTAAATTAATTGTATTTAAAATAAGGCTGCACGCTATTGGAAAAATTTGACATTACGATATTTTTCCCCTGTGATATATATATAATATATTGCGATATAATTTCACCAGATGACTTAAATAGCTCTTTTTGCAAAGACTTTAGATTGATTGGGATGTTTTTATAGGGGAGTGAAATCTAAATATATTTTATGTAATTTATTATATACATATAATAAACAAAATAGAGTCATAAATAAACACAATGGAGCAAATCATTCATTCATTCATTGTTGATGCTCAAACAATATATATATATATATATATATATATATATATATATATATATATATATATATATATATATATATATATATATATATATATATAAAATATTAATAATAATAAAAAAAAAAATTTAAGCTTGATCATTGACAAAACATGATACAAAATACAAAATAGTGCACTAATGGCAGCAGGTGCAGTGTTAATTTACTCACCAAATGCTGGCTCACTCACTTAGTATTTTTAAGTAATTTCAAGTTCATTTAGATTCAGACGTGACCAGTGTAATTACTTCAGAGTGGATGATTTGTTTACTCCAGAAATTTGCCTGTCCGTTTTCACCAGTCTAACCAGCTACAGCATGAAATGTTCCAGACGGCTTGGCAGCAAACACATTTCCAGCCATTTAACTACACTTAATAACAATAATCAAAACTAGTACATTTATCTGTTAGTAAGGCTAGCTCAAAACAGTTGGCCATCCACCCACATAATGATCTCCTATTCAGTGTTACGATCAAAACTACAAAAACAAATCAATGCAGAATCCAAGGACATCATCAGCTCTGAGTAAACTCTGAGAGCTGTCAACACGTAATTATGGTAATTTACAACATGTTATGAATTGGACATGTGGCAATATTCACTAATAATACAACATATCGTGATAATAAACATGCATGATATTCATATCGTGAGCTCTTCAAATACAATGAATAAGTATTTATTCATTAATTTTCCTTTGGCTTAGTCTCTATTTCAGAGGTCGCCACAGTGGAATGAACTGACAGCTATTCCAGCATATGTTTTACGCAGCGGATGAGCTTCCAGCCGCAACTCAGTACTGGGAAACACCCATACACTCTCACATTCACACACACTCATACACTACGGCCAATTTAGTTTATTCAATTCACAGTAACTAAAACAGCTGACGGAATATACACTAACCTGCACATTATTCATTCACAAGAAAACAGTCAAAAACGCAAAGCTGACAGAAACTAAACCATCTCAATAAGTCATAACCTATGAATTATTTCTTAACAAGATGTCAACAAACCGTCAAAAACTGCGGTGACAGACAAGCAGCTACATATAAATGTGGATGTAAGTTTGTGCACGTTAACATATTCACCGACAATCAAGGTGTTTCGAAGTTCCCGGATGAGCTTGTGTTATTCAGCGGTTGTCATATCAGAATAACATACCTTGAAATGTTGCGACTGACCAATCAGAATAGAGTATTCCAGACAGCTGTGTAATAAGTAAAGGATAAAGTACGTCCAGGTGGTTGTTATCGCAGAATAAAGCCTGACGTGAAGCAGAGCACTGTTGTATAAGACTGTAGCGCTTTATTCTGTGAAAACAACCGGCTGGATGTACTTTATCCCGCTTTTTTTGACATGAAACATTGTTCTGAGCCATAATAGTTTATTAATGTATTAATTAAGTATAAAGCTAATAAAAACAGAATTGGCTGATTGGAGCATACACAAACCTATGTATTATTCAGTCACAATATGGCGACAAACAGTCTAAAACGCAAAGCTGACAGAAACAAAACCATCTGAATAAATCACAACCTATGAATTGTTTATTCACAAGATGGCAACAAACAGTCAAAAAGGACAGTGTGACAGACAAGCAGCTACATATAAATGCGGATGTAAGTTTGTGGATTTTGACGTATTCACTGACGGTTAAGGTGTTTGGAAGTTCCTGGATGAGCTTGTGTTTTCAGTGGTTGTCATATCAGAATAACATACCTTGAAATGTTGCGACTGACCAATCAGAATAGAGTATTCCAGACAGCTGTCTGATAAGTAAGGGATAAAGTACATCCAGGCGGTTGTTATCGCAGAATAAAGCCTGACGTGAAGCAGAGCACTGCTGTATAAGACTGTAGCGCTTTATTCTGTGAAAACAACCGGCTGGATGTACTTTATCCTGCTTTTTACTTGCCACAAAGCATAAAAATTAGACATGAAACATTGTTCTGAGCCATAATAGTTTATTAATGCATTAATTAAATATAAAGCTGATAAAAACAAAATTGGCTGATTGGAGCATACACAAACCAATGTATTATTTAGTCACAAGATGGCGCAAAACAGTCAAAAACACAAAGCTGACAGAAACGAAACCATCTGAATAAATCATAACCTATGAATTGATTATTCACAAGATGGCAACAAACAGTCGAAAAGGACGAAGTGACAGACAAGCAGCTACATATAAATGTGGATGTAAGTTTGTGAATTTTGACGTATTCACTGACGGTTAAGGTGTTTGGAAGTTCCTGGATGAGCTTGTGTTTTCAGCGGTTGTTATATCAGAATAACATACCTTGAAATGTTGCAACTGACCAATCAGAATAGAGTATTCCAGACAGCTGTCTGATAAGTAAGGGATAAAGTACATCCAGGCGGTTGTTATCGCAGAATAAAGCCTGACGTGAAGCAGAGCACTGTTGTATAAGACTGTAGCGCTTTATTCTGTGAAAACAACCGGCTGGATGTACTTTATCCTGCTTTTTACTTGCCACAAAGCATAAAAATTAGACATGAAACATTGTTCTGAGCTATAATAGTTTATTAATGCATTAATTAAATATAAAGCTGATAAAAACAGAATTGGCTGATTGGAGCATACACAAACCAATGTATTATTCAGTCACAAGATGGCGCAAAACAGTCAAAAACACAAAGCTGACAGAAACGAAACCATCTGAATAAATCATAACCTATGAATTGATTATTCACAAGATGGCAACAAACAGTCAAAAAGGACGGTGTGACAGACAAGCAGCTACATATAAATGTGGATGTAAGTTTGTGGATTTTGACGTATTCACTGACAGTAAAGGTGTTTGGAGGTTCCTGGATGAGCTTGTGTTATTCAGCGGTTGTCATACCAGAATAACATACCTTGAAATGTTGCGACTGACCAATCAGAATAGAGTATTCCAGACAGCTGTCTAATAAGCAAGGGATAAAGTACATCCAGGCGGTTGTTATCGCAGAATAAAGCCTGACGTGAAGCAGAGCACTGTTGTATAAGACTGTAGCGCTTTATTCTGTGAAAACAACCGGCTGGATGTACTTTATCCTGCTTTTCACTTGCCACAAAGTGTAAAAATTAGACATGAAACATTGTTCTGAGCCATAACAGTTTATTAATGCATTAATTAAATATAACGCTAATAAAAATGAAATCGGCTGATTGGAGCATACACAAACCTATGTATTATTCAGTCACAAGATGGCGCAAAACAGTCAAAAACAGCAGCATGACAGACAAGCATATTTAAGGATGTGAACTATTCACTGAGGGTCAAGATGACTCAAAGTACCTGAACGAGCCTGTGTTATTAGTTTCCAATGTTGTTATCTAGTAAAAACACACCTTGAAATGTCACGACTGACCAATCAGAATCAAGCTCTCCAGAGAGCCGTGTAATAAATCATGATAAAAGCTTCAGCAAATATCACAACAAGACAATCTGATGCTGTCACAAATTGAAATTAGCATAGACTAAATACCTGAAGGCCCATGTGGCCTCACTGTGACCTTCAGATCATCACAAAAGCATCTGTGCCATCGGAAACATTCAAAGGGTGCTTTCTAATTATGTAAATAATTGGAAAATACATGTACAATATTTACAAGAGAAAAGAGCAGCCTACTTTTCAGAAACTATTTGTGTTCTGAATGAGTGTTTTGTGCATTAAAGTGGGGCGTCCATCTCTGTAGCGCATGACGGACTCTATTGTCTCGGCGAGCAGCGAGACACTGTGCCATTTAGAAGAAAAGCACAGTAAGTCTATTGTTTGATTAATCATGTTTGCATGGTGAGCAGTGCATTTCTTACTCGGCCCTCGGAGAACGGCAGCCATTTCACACATCAACTCAATATCAACTCAAGCACTTCTCATCCACTTTCACCATGTGCTGTTTATAAATGACTTTGCAAAAAGAGGAGGGAGAAAAAAAGGGCAACAGCCAAGGTGATGAAAGAGCTTAAGCGAGATTAAACTTGCTCATAGATAACGTGTTATCGCGTTCAGTTCTTTTCTTCCACTAAATTGCAGGAATTTGTTTGTTATCTGGTTTGCTAATTAGTGTGAATGCAATATCAATGGTGTAAATGTACGCATTAAGGCTCTTAACTCATTTTAGCTGAATGCCCAGATGAAAAAAAATAGGGAAATGCAACAGCTGGAAACGGTGCCAGCTCATGCAAAACTCACGACTGGGATGCCAGGATATTATGAGCCGTTTTTAGTGATTTATGCAGTTGGTATGGGGATCAGAATGGTTGCCAAGTGAGTTCTTACATCAGAAAAGACCATCGTTCTAGTACAGAATGTGAAAAGTGAGTAGTGGATGCATTCATGCGTACAGGTAGAAGCTATTAAAGGGAGAGTTCACCCAAAGGTGGTAATTTCCTCACCATTTCCTCACAGCCAAGTGGTTCTAAACTTTTATCAGTTTCTCTCTTGTTACTTGTAAGAGAGGAACCACCTTATAGGATGCACTCTGTCCTCTCTTATGCACCAGGCACTTTGTTAGAAACACTTCTATGTTTCATGCTTGTTTATTTCAATAGCGCTAGATTGTGTCAAAGCAGCTTAGCATAGAAGTTCTAGTAAATTGAAACGGTGTCAGTCCAGTTTTTAGAGTTTAAGTTCAGTTCAGTTCATTTTAGTTCAGTGTGGTTTAATTTTCACTGCTGAAAGTCCAAACACTGAAGAGCAAATCCATCCATGCGCAGTTCCCAAACCAAGCAAGCCAGTAGTGACAGTGGCGAGGAACAAGCTTCACCAATTGACAAAAGTGAAGGAAAAATACCTTGAGAGAAACCAGACTATGTTTCTGTTTGAACAGATAGCTATTTTATATTTCTATACTTTGTTTACACTTTCTACAGCCACATACTCTATAGTGAAAGTCTTTAAATATTTTATATTTGCTTTTATTTTCTATTGCATAACTTCTATTTCTCCAAAATTTAGATTCTTATTGTTCTTTTATTATTATTTTTTTTATTGAGTGGTTGTGTAAGCATTTCACTGCATATCATACTGTGTATGACTCTAGGGTTGTCACGATACTGGAATTCGGTACCATGAACAAAAAAACGCTATGTCAATGGCTGTTTTTTTTTTCAGTAAATTCAAGATTCATTCACCATAAATTCAAAACTTCAACAACAGGTTAAGTAAATGATGACAATTTACATTTTTGGGTAAACTATCCCTTTAATGCCCATAGTAATAACTAAGCAATAGCCGTGACAAAATTCCCTTTTAAGCAAGTTATTTGAAATAACATAAAGAAAGATCGAAAATTAATAATAACAGCAGAAATAAGATAAAATACAAATATTAAGACATATTATACATACACTGTAAATAATTACTGTAAAATGTACAGTATTATTTTCAATTGTGGTTGCCAGTAGTTACTGTAAAATTGTAAATTTGTACATTTTGCCAGTAATACTGTAAAAATAGGCAGGAAAAAATACCTCGAGAAATACCTTATTGTTCTTTTATTATTGTTTTAGTTATTGAGTGATTCACTGCATATTATACTGTATATGAATCTAGGGTTGTCACGATACTGGAATTCAGTACCAATCGATACCGAAATTTTAAAAACGTCATTTTCTCATGAACATTTGAGCGCTGTTGAGTGCATTCTTAATCATCGCTAATTTGCCATTGTGTTCACGTGCTCAACAGAAAAAACTGTGATTGGCCGTGAAGGTCATTAGTTCACTGAACTTACAGCTGTTTACTGAGTGTAAACACAAATAGAGGGACACAGGAGCGCTTTAAAGTCACGTCGATCAGCTGGTTTGTCTACAGGCTGCCATACGAATGATTCGCTGAATCGTGGCTTTAAAATGCTCCAGTGTCCCTGTATCTGTGTGTAAATGTTAGCAGGAAATGGACGTTTTTAAAATTTCAGTATCGATTTGCACCGAATTCCAGTATCGTTGTAACCCTATATGACTCTGTATGTGATAAATAAAATTTGAGTTTTAATTTGAACACAAAACAAGATATTCTGAAGAATGTTGGAAAAGCAACATCATATAGTAGGAACAAAAAAACGCTATGGAAGAATACTGTCAATGGATGTTTTTTCTTCAGTAAAATAAAGATTTATTCAGCAAAAAATTAACAACAGGGTTAGTAAATGCGGGCATAATTGAAAATTTTGGGTGAACTATCCCTTAAATGCTCATAGTATTAAATAAACAATAGAGGAGACAAAAGTCAGTTTTAAGCAAGTTATTTTAAATAACAGCAGAAATAAAATAAATTATAAATATTTAGACATTATACATACACTGTAAAGAATTGCTGTAAATTTTACAGTACTACTGGCAATTTTGGTTGCCAGTATAACTGTAAAATTGTAAATTTGTACATTTTGCCAGTAATACAGTAAAAATTATAAGTGCTGTAAAACTACACCACAATTGTAATTGTTAATTTACAGTGCACAAACTAATATTGCCAGTAATACTGTATATTTTACAGCAATTTATTTGTGTACACTACTTATTTTTACTTATTTACTATTTTTTAATATAGTACTTGCAGTATTTACTATCAAATGGTAAGATTACCATATCAATTAATAATAATAAATTAACTATAACAACAATACAGACTTGTTATTCAGCACACTATACACTTACAATTAACCACATACACAAATCTCACACCTTTCCATTTCCTCTAATTATACAAATACTAATTTGACTATTTGAAATACTCAGTTGAAAACTAATTTGAGAAAAAAATATTATAATATAGAAAATCTCAGTCCATACTAACTAAATAATTCCACAACAAATGAAATAATGAAATTAGTTTTAAAAAGAAAAGCTAAAATGCTATTTTCAGTGTTTGGATGAAAGAAAGAAAAAAAGTTATCCATAACAGAAAATAAAAATTGTGATTTTAAGCATTAAAATAAATGACTTAAACAATAAAATAATCTTCACTGTTTCAGTCAGAGACTTGACAGCACAAAAAAAATTTCATTGGATTTACAAATTTTAAGGTAAGTAGTTGCAAACCATTTATATGGGCTGAATTGAAGCAAACAAATGAAATGTAGTAATGTTCAGCTTAATATGTTTGTTTAAATTCAGCCTATATAAACAGTTTGCAACCACTTACCTTAGAAATATTAGTAAATCCAATGAATAATTTAAGTGAGAGTACAATCGTTGCTTTTCTGACACATTTGTTTGTAGCATTAGCACAGGTAATCACTAAACCATGCATTCATTTAGAGCAGGTACTCTTAATTTAAACGAGTGCAAACTACACAGACGACAGAGATCTGCAGATAATCCTCAGTGAGTAGCCTTACAGATCGTGTTGCAATGACGATGCAATGATGACGGGGTTTTACAGTGTCAGGAAACTGAACCCGACCAATCAGGGAGTGTTTTACAACATGAGCACATTTGGATTGGACTAATCACTCTGAATGACAGTTCCTGTGTTCACACCATCCAATAGAAGTGCTAATCAGGACACCAGGATCTAATTTCTTCTTATTTATTCTGCTACTACGAAACAATTACAGTCTGAACTCAGCTGTCAATCTCACCACTGCTATAATAGTACTGCATATAAATATTACTGTCTTGGAAACAGCCTTGAGCAGTTATTTCCAGTCACGTGTTCAGATCATATCAAGCTGAACAGAGAAAGATTTGGAAATGTTTCATTTAAGCTATACATTTACTGCACCTCAAATCATAAACCTGAACTAGCAAATATCCATTATTTATTTTTAGACCTAAATGACATTAAATTAAATATTTATATTCTGATTTTCTAATAATAGCATGCTCTTATACAGTATATTGCCTATTCTTGTCTATTTTTTTTTTATTATTTTCCTTTTACTTTTAAAACTCATTTATTCATTTACTTTTTGGCTTAGTCTCTTTATTAAACAGGGGTCACCACAGCGGAATGAACTGCCAACTGCGCCACTGCATCGCCTTTTAAAACTATTTCTTTATCTAACACCAATTATCAAGCTGTTTCTATCACTCATACATACATGATACACACACGTACAAAAAACAATCTAATAAAAAGTCTTGTTTTGTATTATGTATTATATTAAAAACTTCTATTACTTTAATACTATTCTATTTTCTTTTAAATAAATATTTCTATTAAAACTTTATTTTCCTTATCTATTCCTCTATATATATATACACACACACACACAACAGTTCTGTCTGGTTCTCAAATCTGATTGGCTGATAGCCGTCCGATATTCTGCAATAACAGCACTTGTACAGCCTCTTCACCCTTGTGTATTACTCCGCCCATATAGAGACATATAGGAACAGCAGATCAATAAACTCACTACAGTTTGACAAATATTGCAGCTGTTGGACAACAATGTACTTTTGAGGCTTTTTTTAGGTGAGAATGTAGTTGTTTATATTGCAACTATGCAGTTTATTTATAAGGATAGTGGCTATTTTAAATATTTATAATTTCTGAGATACAACGTGTGGGCATCCATCAGCCTGTCATACTATGCAGAGCAAAGACGGTTGACGTTCCGCCACAAGATGGCGACAGAGACCGCATACAAGTCCTTAGATGGAAAAACTCAGCGTAAATTTCATACTACAGCTGATCAAATCTTAATGTGAGCAAAATCAGCTGTTTTGTCATCACTTTAGGCATTACGCTAGAGAAGCATTCAAACACTAGCTCTAAAGTGACATTGGTGAAGTAGTTATAGCTTCTGCTGTTTTTAAGTCAGCTGCAAATGTGAATGAATGGCCGAAGAAAGTAGTTCCTAATACAAAAGGGTTTTTAGACTCTCCGTGTTTGCTTTTCTTTTTTTATATACAAGATTGTGCCGTCGAACTGTTGTAAAAACGCAATATCACACTCGTAGCATTGCGATGTGGCTGTATAAAGTCAGTGGTGGGACACCAAGACACTCAGCCTATATATATATATATATATATATATATATATATATATATATATATATATATATATATATTGTAAGTGAATAATAGTGGTGCCATTTCTTTCAAATTTAAAATAAACATTTTGTTTTATGCAATTTTCTTCATTTTCAGGCATTATTATGCTCATTTTTAGCCAACAAAATAACAAGGCTGCATCCGAAACCGCATACTTCCATACTATATAGTACACTAAAATCATTATGTGAGCCGAGTAGTATGTCCGAATTCATAGAATTCGAAAATCTGTATGTGAGAAGTACCGGGACGACTTACTACTTCCGGCAAGATTCTGAAGTGCCCATCCCATGCACGCTGCACTATCCCATGATTCCCCCGCGAGAGAATTCATGAATGGAAGTGAAGCGAAGCAACTGAGGCACGTAGGTCACGCGGATGTAGTACGTCTGTATGAATTCCATTCATACTTCTCACATTGATACTGTATAGAATGTACTTTTCTAAAAGCCGAGTAGTACGTTTAAATTCAAATGCAGGACCTACTGAGAAGTAGGCAGTTTCGGACGCAGCCCAATATATTACCTTCAGTTATGAAATAAACATTTGAATAACACTGATTTTCAAATCACAACAAAAGAAATCATTCATTATTCTGACAGCAAAGAGCTTAGAATGACCAAGAGGTGACACTCAATAGAACGTTCCATTGCAACAGCAGCGCCCAGCAACAGCCCCGGATTCCGCCATTTTGGAGTGAAAGCGATCGGCTGTCCATTGGATCTTATTGCTGTCGCGATGGCAAGCAGCTGCTTTATTTTTTATTTGTTTATTTAAAAAGCGCATTAAAGCTGAGATACAACGTGGAAGACGACAATACAACACTTGCTATGACAAAAGTTTATTTTACAGACTTATAATATACTGTTGTTCTATTGGAGTTTTCATTCCAAAATGGCCGCCGCGCCATCTAGTGGCTGTTTCCCAAATCGCACTAGAGTGTCGCCTCTTGGTGATTCTATGCTCTTTGTCAAAAGGAAGACACAATAGCCCCTCTCACACATAGACCTTTTTTGGAAAATTACTAAAAATTGTCCGGAAAGGTCTGTATGTGTGAACAGGCCCTTTTTGAAAATACCAGTAAACTAGTTCCGGCTATTTTCCGGAAAGAGATGTTGTAACATTATCGGTAATTTGCTGGAATGCTGCGTTGTGTGAACGCAGAAGGAAGATTGACGGAAAGCGCGCATTCACGTCTAGAATGCGCTGACGTAAGACATCTACTTTAGCCAATCAGAACATTCAGACGCATTCACATTTGAGCGGTTTATGAAAATAAAAGCCTTTGAATATTTTTCCAGACACATTTAGCTGCTAGATGTTAGACAGATAACGTTTCTATGTTCCTTCTTAATGCCAACTATGTAAAAAATTATCAATAAAATGCTTATGATAAACCGCCGTTTGTTTACCTTGTAAAGTCGTTCCAGAAATCTTCCGGATATTTACCGGTATCACTGTGTGAAGGGGGCTATTGACAGTATTTTCCTTTTAAACTCATAAGAAACATCAGAATGACGTATCTATATTATTACATCAGACCAATTTTAAGCATATCACCCATGCACAAAAAATGCATATGCTCTATATATTCAGCATTACATATGGGAACCAAATAATACGCAAATGCTGCCTGGGTACATTTGTGTAATGGTGGAAAAATAGCATGAAATCTCCAGGGCAGTGTGTGTGTGCGCGTGTGTGGTAGCCCAGATGGCCCTACACTCCGTTTCCGCTGTCAGTCTCATGATGGATCCACTAGATAGCATGAAAGCCAAAAGACGTGAGCGAGTCGGAGCCAGGATGCAGGACTGATCTATTAGGTTTCACGTTCACTTCAAGTCGCAGATTTCCAGAGAACTTGTGGAGCGAGAAGAATTCATGATGTTCATATTCTGGCGTCATTACCCCAGGGTGTTCAGTGCTTACGTGCCAAACAGACACAATTATTTTTAGCTGATTCAACTGCCTGATGAGGAGTTTTGACTCTCCTTTCTGCATTTCTACATGTCATGATAAACTCGTGTAGAGAGCATTATTATTGCCCACCCACTTTTGCAGCAGTATTTTTCCCATTCATGTTCCGCCAAAGGGATTTACAAAAATAAAAGTCTGAGATGAATTACAACATTAAAATAATATTAATTGAAGCAAGTAAATGTATAAAAATAATAATAAAAGAAAAGGTACAAGACTGTGTACTTAATGGCTTTATTTAGGGGGAAAAAAACTACAATCCCACAAAGCACTGCAAATGACACAACTGAATTAAAAATAACTGAAAAATTTGAAACTATTCATTTAAGGTTGTTGGTTGTTTCATTCATTCATTTTCTTTTCGGCTTAGTCCCTTTATTAATCAGGGGTCGCCACAGCGGAATGAACTGCCAATTTATCCAGCACGTTTTACGCAGCGGATGCCCTTCCAGCTGCAACCCATCACTGGGAAACACTCATACACATTTGTTGATTGTATCAATAAAAACTAAATATTTCAAGTTTATTATTCCTATATATATATATATATATATATATATATATATATATATACATATGTACAGTATTATATTGTAAAATAGACAAACCCAACTGTTGGATTTGTCCATATTTTACTGTATTATGGTTTATATTCTATTTTATATGCTCTATTAATCTGGGCGGGGCTAAATAACTTATATAGTGCGCTTTGCTTGCTATGACTGATTTGTGGAATTTTTAAGTACAGCATCATGGGTAATGTAGTTTTTCTGCAGGAATTTTACTATTAAATATGGTTGTTTTAAAAATAAATTAAATGGGCTCTATGAGTTTAAGCAAACGATAAACTTCTGGTGAAAGCTTAATGTGACTATTTTCAATTTCACAAGGTTGTTTTTACAGCATCGATGTTGTAATGTAAATACAATACATTCTGTTAAATAGACTTATGCATTCATTTAGTTGTTAAAGCGTAAAACGAGATGAAAGACTGTTGTAACCACTAGCGCCGTTTCAATTCCATTGAAAACACAGGGGTAAAATAAACAGTCATATTTTAAAGACGTGGCGGGGGGAAATGGAATTTAATGCAGTGCTTCTTGTCCGATCTGAGACCCACTTCATATGGTTTATCTAACAGGCAGTGAAGATTGCTGATCTTTAAAGAAATCAGATCTTAAACGTGACAATTTTGTAACGGAAAGACAGTTCTCCAGAAGCCATTGGGCTGCCTGGCTGAAAATTAAAAGTCTGTGTGTATATAGCCCATTAATAAGAACAAATTTAGGGTTTAAAACTCAGGTCTCATGACAAGTCTGTGCCTTAGTGCTGTTAAATGATTGTGATTAATTGCATACAAAATAAAAGTCTGTATTTACAATACATGTATGTGTGTACCGAATGTTTATTATTTATATATAAATGGCCTCACATATATGTATATACCGTACACTACCTGACAAGTCTTGTCGCCTATTCAAGTTTTAGGAACAACAAATAATAACTTGACTTCTAGTTGATCATTTGGTTTCAGAAGTGGCTTATATGAAAGGCAAAGGCCTCTAGATTATGCTTATTTTACCAAAATAAAATATGATCATGCCTTGATTTTTAATTATTTAATTAGGACAGTAAGGACTGACTTTGCTTAAACAAAAGCCTAATCACTTAACAGAAATCATTATGCAGTGGAAAAAGAATAATATTGTGTATGACTCTCATGAGCTTGGAAGACTGCATCCATACATCTCTGCAATGACTCAAATAACTTATTAATAAAGTCATCTGGAATGGCAAAGAAAGCGTTCTTGCAGGACTCCCAAAGTTCATATTCAATGCCTCCTCCATCTTACCCCAGAAAGGCTCAATAATGTTCATGTATTGTGACTAGGCTGGCCAATCCTGGAGCACCTTGACATTCTTTGCTTTTAGGAACTTTGATGTGGAGGCTGAAGTATGAGAAGGAGCGCTATCCTGCTGAAGATTTTGCCCTCTCCTGTGGTTTGTAATGTAACGGGCAACACAAACTTGACTGATTTCTGTGAGAATCTTGGGTCCATGCAGGTTCCAATAGGTCTTCTGCAGTATTTGTGATGATTGGGATGCAGTTCAACAGATGACTCATCAGAAAAATCGACCTTCTGCCACGTTTCCAAATGATCAACTAGAAATCAAGTTATTATTTGTTGCTCTTACAACTGGGATCGCTGACAAGACTTCTGCCAGGTAGTGTACTTTTATATGTAGATATACATATATTAATTACACAATCCAGTTATCAAAATACATTGTATGGGTCAAAATTATTGATTTTTAGAATATCAAGTACAGATCATGTTTCATGAAAATATTTTAAATATTGCTCAAAACCCAATCGGTTTCACCCTCAGATTCCAGATTTTCTAATAGCTGCATCTCAGTCAGCACTTGTTCCATCCTAACAACCATACATCAATGGAAAGCTTATTTATTCAGTTTTCTGATTGTGTATAACTCTCAACTTCAAAACAAATTGAGCAATTCTTTTGTGGTCCAGCATCACAAAGACAGTATTCCCCAGTACTAGTTGTAGATCATCATGCATCGGCCCATGCTGTTCCCCCTTTGATCATCCACTGCTTTCCTCTGGCAGAGCAGAAGAAGAGAGACCATTGTAAAGACAGAGCAGGGTCTATAAATAGAGGATGTGGAAACGCCTCCTGTATGCTGGTGTGTGTGACTGCTGGAGTGTGTCAGCGCCACTTTCTCTTTCCTTCTATCATTCCATCCCCCTTCCCCACCCTGCTATTTCTCTGTCCGTATATCTGTGCTTCCCGCTTCCCACTCAGTGCTGTCGCCATCATGTCATTCTCCCTCTCTCTCGCTCTCTCCAGGTGTCTGTTGCATAGTGATCAGATCGGCCCTGTTTTTCCTCTTCACCAGCTGTTTGTGCTTCTTGTCTCATGTTCTCTCTGCTTTGTTCTCAGAGAGACATTTAGAGTTCAACTTTAACATGATATCTTTTACACTATACTAAACACCTGTGTGAAAAAAACATCACAACCTCAATATCCAAACAAACACAACATATAGTAACAATTTGATATTGCCTACATAAATAAATAAATGAATAATAATAGTAAACATATAAAACATAATAATAATAAACATTTGAATCATAATATTAATAATAATAATAATTATTATTATTATTATTATTTATTTGTTTTATTAAACGCATGAAACAATAATACTACTACTAATAAGAATAATAATAAACATTTAAACATAATAATAATTATAATAATAAATTATTGTTGTTATTTTATTAAACATTTAAAAAAAAAAATAATAATAAACATATGAAACAATATTAAAAACATATAAAACAATAATAATAATATTAATATTAGTAGTAGTAGTAGTAGTAGTAGTAGTAGTATTTTTATTATATGTGTTTATGATTATTATTATTTTATGTTTATTATTATTATTATTATGTGTTTATTATTATATATTATTAAATGCATGAAATAATAATAATAATAATAAACATTTAAACATAATAATAATAATTATTATTATTATTGTTATTTTTATTAAACACTTAAAACATAACAATAATAATAATAATAATAATAATAATAATCATATGAAACAATAAGTAATAATAATTATTATTATTATTATTGTTTATGTTTATGATTATTATTATCATATGGGTTTATGATTATAATTTTTATATGTGTTTATTATTATTATTATTGTTATTATTATTGTTGTTATTATTATTATTATTATTATTATTATTATTATATGTGTTTATTATTATTATTATTTTATGTGTTTATTTTTATTATTATTATTATATGTGTTTATTATTGTTGTTGTTGTTTTTGCTGTTATTATTATTATTATTATTATTATATGTGTTTATTATTATTATTATTTTATGTGTTTATTTTTATTATTATTATTATTATTATATGTGTTTATTATTATTGTTGTTGTTTTTGCTGTTATTATTATTATTGTTATTATTATTATTATTATTATTATTATTATTATTATTATTATTATTATTATTATTATTATTATTATACGTGTTTATTATTGTTATTATTATATGTGTTTATTATTATTATTATTTTATGTGTTTATTTTTATTGTTGTTGTTTTTTCTGATATTATTATTATTATTATTATTATTATTATACATTTATTACAGTTTTTTTCTGATCATCGAATTAGAATGATTTCTGATGGCTGGAGTGATCACAAGAATAAATTTAATTCATAATCATATTAGATACATATTTTTAAATATAATAGCAAAATGTTTATTTTACATTATTATTCATTATTGTGCTTATTTTACAGTTTTTTTTATATCTTTTTAATAACAATGTTACATTTGTTTGCTTTAAAAATAAAGTAAATATTACCAACCCCCATATAATTTTTATAAATAATAAATATAATAATAAATATAATATAATATAATATAATATAATATAATATAATATAATATAATATAATATAATATAATATAATATAATATAATATAATATAATATACCTGGTTATTAATATTACCTTTATTACCAATAAATATTACCTTTTTTCCAGCTGCTATCCTGTTAGCAACAGTAACTAAGGGGCGAAGCTTAGCATACTAAAATTCCACATCACAGAGGTGCACCTCACTTCTACAAGCTCATTTGTCCATGAAAGTGATCAGCAAAGCAGTTTATCACTTCAACTGGTATCAAGCAGCCCTCCATATAACAGCCCGTCATATCACAATGTCTCCTGTGTCACTCAAAAAATTACGCTTTTTGCATAAATACTATAATTTAAACCAATTTGCTCAATTCTAAGAGCTGCACTCGACCATTATTGCTGCATTTCTATTTTCCTGAGATCTCTAGTAATTTAAGCCACATGCTCATAAAACATCTGCTCTTACTGCACTTGAAATTACACGCCAGATGACATATTTGCCGTCATTTTGTCACATGTAGCTGGAGCTGACAGTAGGTCAGTGCTGTTTGTAATGTGCTGTAACATCAATATAAATCACAGACACTCTGTAGCGTCCAGCGATCTACTGAGGCTCAATTAATTCAGTCCTGTCTTCATGAGCAGCAGGGGCCTAAAACTTGCCCAGTTGAATTTGGACAGTGTTTTGTGAAAAATGGTGGCAATGTGTGTCAACTGATGTTTACTTATTTGTCCAAGATCATCATGTTTCAGCTGCTGAAATGACTATACAGACTGGATGGTTTTTAAATATTCAGCTTTGCCATCACAGGAATAGATAAAGATTAAATTATAAACATTTCTTATAAATAACAACAATTTATGTATAAAATAATAAAAAGTTCTGTATTTACTACATATATTACTGTTTTACTCAATTTTATAAATGAACTCAGGCTCATTGAAAATATGTGCTTCAGCCTACATTTTTAAAAAACTGCAAAAACCTATGTAAACGAACACTTGACTGCAGTTTCTAGATTAAATGAACACTAGGGGGCAGTATGACGTCAACAATTTTTGCTCTTTTTCACACTTATAATATTTATATGGAAACTTAATCGATAAATAAACAATTATTTTTCTTCAATACCAAATATATACCACAAAACAACATAATCTATGATTTGTTATTAAATATGTTTGCTATACATTTAGTTCAATTGTTCGCTAGGTGATTTGAATTGCAAGCTCCACCTTCTAGTGTGCGTGTACAAGGACTTGTATTTGAAATGTACTACAAAATATACCCTAAGTTACGTATTTCAAATTTGCAAAAATGTAGACAGCACCCCTAGTGGATTTGTCATCTGAAATGTACAACAAAACTCATCCCATGTAGCATATTTTGGATTCAAAAAACGTAGACAGCACCACTAGTGGATTTGTCATCTGAAACATAAAACAAAATGTACCATACAAATCTATTTTAGATTCGCTAACACGTAGACAGCGCACTTTAGTAGATTTGTCATCTGAAACGTACAGCAAAATGCACCCCAAGTACTGTTTATCAGCTTCACAAAAATGTAAACTGCGCCCCCTAGTAGTTTTGTCATCTGAAATGTACACAAAACGTATGCCAAGTAACACATTTCGAATTCTCAGAAATGTAGACAGTGCCCCCTACTAAATTTGTCATCTGAAACAAAACTAATTGTACCCCAAGTATCATATTTTAAATTCTCAAAAATGTAGACAGCACCCTCTAGTGGATTTATCATCTAAAACATACAACAAAACATACCCCAAATATTGTATATCAAATTCGCAAAAATGTTAACAGCACCCTTTAGTGGATTTGTCATCTGAAACGTACAACAAAACGTACTGTAAGTAACATATTTCAGCTTTGCAAAAATGTAGACAAGCGCCCCTATAGTGAATTTGTCATCTGAAACGTACAACGTTCAGTTTTGGGTCCCCTGCTATTTATCATTTATCTTCTTCCACTTGGTTATATTTTCCGCAAACACCAAATCCATTTTCATTGCTACGCAGATGACACCCAGCTCTACCTATCAACCAAACCCAACCTCAAACTTCCACCTTCATCCCTTACTAACTGCTTTGCAGACATCAAATCCTGGTTCACCTCAAACTTCCTGAAATTAAATGACAATAAAACCGAACTTCTGCTTATAGGTACACAATCCACTTTAAACAAATCACATAGCTTTTCTATTCCCACAGATGATCCTGTCATCACCCTCTTCCTTCAGTTTAAGAGTCTGGGGGTCATCTTCGACAGCACCCTTTTTATTTACTGCACATGTTAATAATGTCACCCAGTCCGCTTATTTCCACCTTCGAAATATAAATCGCTTACGTCCTTCCCTCACACCTCATTCAACTGCCATTCTTGTTCATAGTTTAGTCACATCCCGTTCAGACTACTGTAATTCCCTTCTGTTTGGCCTCCCTAATAAAACTCTTCATAAATTACAACTGGTACAAAACGCTCCAGCTCGTATTATCACAAAAACCCCCTCTATCGGTCACATCACACCCATCCTACAACAGCTTCACTGGCTTCCCATCTTTTTCAGAATTAATTATAAAATACTTCTCACTTTTAAAGCCATCCACAATCTTGCTCCTCCATACCTTACTAGTCTTGTTCATATCGCCACACCTTCTCGAACACTCAGGTCTTCTTCTTCCATTCACCTCACTGTTCCCTCTGTCCGCCTTGTCACCATGGGGAGCAGATCCTTCAGCCACTCTGCTCCTCAGCTTTGGAATTCACTTCCACCTGATCTCCATAATTTAGACTCTCTTTCACAATTTAAATCCAAACTCAAAACACATCCGTTTAGAACAGTTTATTCTCTTTAACCCGACTGCATTTTTAAAATTTGTATTGTATTCTATTGACTTTTATTGTGTTTTTATTTGAACGGATTGTTCTAGCTGTACTGTATTGTGACCTTGAGTGTCATGAAAGGCGCCTTTAAATAAAATGCATTATTATTATATTATAATTATTATTATTATTATTATTATTATTATTATTACAACAAAATGCACCCCAAGTATCGTTTATCAACTTTACAAAAATGTAAACTGCGCCCTCTAGTGGATTTGTCATGTGAATCGTACAACCAAACATACCATAAGTAACATAATTCAAATTCTCAAAAAGTAGACAGCACCCTCTAGTGGATTTGTCATCTTAAACATACAACTAAACTTTCAGATTTGCAAACATGTACACAGCACCCTCTAGTGGATTAGTCATCTGAAACGTACAACCAAACGTACCCCAAGTACCCTATTTTAGATTTGCAAAAATGTACACAGCGCCCTCTAGTGAATTTATCATCTGAAATGTATAACAAAACGCACCCTAAGTATCGTTTATCAGATTCACAAAAATGTAGACTGTGCCCTCTAGTGGATTTGTCATCTGAATCGTACAACCAAACATACCATAAGTAACATATTTCAAATTCTCAAAAAATATAGACAGCACCCTGTAGTGGATTTGTCATCTTAAACATACGACAAAACTTACCCTAAGTTTTGCATTTCAGATTTGCAAACATGTACACAGCGGTCTCTAGTAAATTAGTCATATGAAACGTACAACCAAACGTACCCCAAGTACCCTATTTTAGATTTGCAAAAATGTCGACAGCGTCCTCTAGTGGATTTGTCATCTCATACGTCCACTTGATATTGTATTTTAGATTCGCAAAAATGTAGACAGCGTCCTCTAGTGAATTTGTCATCTGAAACCGACAACAAAACGTTTTTTTAAGTGTCATATTTCAGATTTGCTAAAAATGTAGACAGCGCCCTCTAGTGAATTTGTCATCTTAAACATACAACTAAACTTTCAGATTTGCAAACATGTACACAGCACCCTCTAGTGGATTAGTCATCTGAAACGTACAACCAAACGTACCCAAAGTACCCTATTTTAGATTTGCAAAAATGTACACAGCGCCCTCTAGTGAATTTATCATCTGAAATGTATAACAAAACGCACCCCAAGTATCGTTTATCAGATTCACAAAAATGTAGACTGTGCCCTCTACTAGATTTTTTACATCTGAATCGTACAACCAAACATACCATAAGTAACATATTTCAAATTCTCAAAAAATATAGACAGCACCCTCTAGTGGATTTGTCATCTTAAACATACAACAAAACTTACCCTAAGTATTGCATTTCAGATTTGCAAACATGTACACAGCGGTCTCTAGTAAATTAATCATCTGAAACGTACAACCAAACGTACCCCAAGTACCCTATTTCAGATTTGCAAAAATGTCGACAGCGTCCTCTAGTGGATTTGTCATCTCATACATCCACTTGATATTGTATTTTAGATTTGCAAAAATGTAGACAGCGTCCTCTAGTGAATTTGTCATCTGAAACCGACAACAAAACGTTTTTTTAAGTGTCATTTCAGATTTGCTAAAGATGTAGACAGCGCCCTCTAGTGAATTTGTCATCTAAAATGTACAACAAAACGTTTTTTTAAGTGTCATATTTCAGATTCACAAAAAATGTAGACAGTGTCCTCTAGTGAATTTGTCATCTGAAACCGACAACAAAACGTACCCCAAGTAACATCTTTCAATTTCTCAAAAGTATAGACAGCACCCTCCAGTGGATTTGTCAACCAAAGGTACTCAAAGCATAGTATTTTAGATTCACAAAAAAGTAGACAGCTCCATCTAGTGGATTTGTCATCTGAAACATGCAACATAAACAGCTAGATTCAAAACATTTTAAAAACCTTTGCGACCCAAACTTTTTGAACCAAGCGAGGGTTCACAACTGGCCTTGTTTGGTCTGGACTAAAACAGAGAATGGTATATATTTAGTCTTGGTTTGCTTGGCATTCATGGAGTTGGGCAATAAATCAATAATGATAATTATTAATTAAAATAAAATTTTTCTCAGTGAAATGATACCTCGCCGCTGTCGCCACTGGCTTGCATGGTTCGGGATCTGTAGAGCTGCGCATCGATGGATTGCTATTCAGTGTTTGGACTCTCAGTAGTGATTATTAGCCCACACTGAACTGAGCTAAACTGAACTGAACTTAATCTCTAAAAAACTGAACTGACACTGTTTCAATTCACTATAACCTTCCATGTGAAGCTGCTTTGACACAATCTACATTGTAGAAGCGCTATACAAATAAAGATGAATTGAATTGAATTGAAATGATAACGTGTTTGATAAATATAAATGCAATTGTAATGTAAATATAAGTTGATATAATGTTTATGCTTCAAAGCACAAGTAAATTGCTATGCTGATTTGTGCCACACGAACACACACATTGGAAAATTACTACAGTAGCTGTAACTTATAAATAGGGCCAGACGGAATCTGCGGATGTTTTTTGCCATTTCTGCAGAGAATTTTGGTAAAAATCTGCGGATTTCTGCAGAATTATTTGGGAGTATCATAACTAAAACCTTAATATGTGAAATAAAAAATAATACCTTTTTACTTTTATTTAATGTTAAAAATGCAAATCCAATTAGATTCACTTTATTTGGTAAACAAAGCAAGTCTCTCATATAATATCTCTACTAAAAGACAGAAAATATTACTTTACAAACTGCATTGTACATAAATCATATGCACATTTTCATATTAGTCAATATTATTTCTCTAACTGATTTAAAAACTGAATAAATTTAGATTTACACACATTTACTCAAGTAAATAAACAGAATAAATGAAGGGCTAAAAATCTGCGGAATCCTGTGGAAAATCTGCGGAATTCTGCGCGCGCAGATTCCGTGTGGGCCTACTTATAACTACAGTTTAACTAAGCTATGCTATTTGCATTTATACATAGTTTATTGTATCTAGATTTTCATACAATTATCATAGAAACCAAATAGTTACAATTCAGTAATGTTAATGAGTATGTGTGGTATTAGATATTATTGTTTTACTCAAAATATATGCATTTTGCCTCTGATGTAAAAAAAAACAAAAACAAAAAACAAGTTTCATGATTTGTTATCATATTCAGAAAAACAAGTTTATATATTTTTTACATTCACAAGGCGGTTCATTCCGCTGTGGCGACCCCAGATTAATAAAGGAACTAAGCCGAAAAGAAAATGAATGAATATTTTACAAATATTTGTTATCAAAAATACCATTCATTATTTATTATCATTATAAATAGCCCAGCATTTGTGATCAAACCTAATCAAATGCTATGTTGAGCAACTCCTATATTCTGATATTCTGAATTAGAACCATTCCTTCAACTACACACTCTTTCCAAAATAACACGAGCAAAATTACCAACATAAAGCCTCTTTTTCTGATTAGCTAATGCACACACACTCTCATCATTATTATTATTATTACTGCTAGAGTAGAGAGCTGTCATGGAAACAATTGTGTGATTTCAAGACACCTATTTTAGTGAAATCTGCCAGGTAGTAGAATCTGGTATCCCAAAAATAAATCCTTACAGCAGCCTTTAACAGCCCGTTTTTCCTTTTTTTAATAATGAAAAGAAAGTTTACATCAAATATAAAATCACCCTCTCTATTGGTCTTTACTTCTTTTATCACACTCCATCAAGATAATAGCTCAATAAATGTAAATCATATCATAACTATCATAAATATATTCGTTTTGTGTGACAAACTGGAAAAGCCATTATTTCGCTGTTGCTCTCGAAATCAAATACTGTGGCACTGATGTCAAATACAGCACCAAATGATGACATTTGCTCTCTGACTGCACATGAACTAATGGTGTTTACCATGGGTCCCACTAAACAATGACATTTTTCTAGTCAATAAAGACTCTAGTGGAAGTTTGTGGAACACTGACACACACACACACACACACAAAATGTGATTTATTTAATTATAATGAAAGAATGCACATCATTTACACAACAGTTATGATATTATTAAAGAGGATAAAACTGCATACCCTTATTTTGGGTGTACTGTTGCTTTAAGATTTCATGCATGTTTCCATTCCAAAGTTTGTGAAAAAAAAGCTCTTATGCTAATTAATGCTGCATTTATTTAATTTAAACTACAGAAAAAGTAATATTGTGAAATATTATGACAATTTAAATAAAAAAATTAGATTCGATTTTAAATTGTAATACAATGGTCCTAGGGCTGGACGATATGGCAAAAATTTATATCACGATATATTTCTTAAATTTCGGTCGATACGATATAATTCCGATATTGATATGGACAATATTAAAAAGACAGGAAAAAACTGCCAAGAGCGCACACAATGGATGTCTGTACCTACAAATGACTACATCTGAATTTGTAAAGTCTATAATACCTCCAGGCTCATAACTTTTTTTTAAAAATAAAAACAGTACAAAAAAATTTTAATTAATGTTCACTTTTTATTTGTATTTAGCCTTTACAAACAATAAATGTGAAATAAACTATCAAATAAATAAAACTCTCAGACTTAGCTTATTTATGTATATATATATTTCTATATATAAACTGCCGAGTCAGGCATCCTGCTGATCTGATTCAGAGGGGCACTCTTTAGACGGCTCACCGGCCAGGTATACATCCACGCTAAAATACCAAGGTGAAAGTCATCATAGCTTTCATTAGCTTGCGTAGAATAGACCCAGCTCCCAACCCAACTTTGAGAATAGATTAACGGCTTTTATTATTTTTTATCGCGCGATAAATTTGCACAATTTACAGAGCACCGAAACTATAAGTTTATCGGAACTTAAAAAGCCGAACCACTTCCACCCCACTGCATTAGTCTTTCTTCTCTTATATCAACTATATTTCGTCTGCATTCTTACTTGCGGAAGCTTGTTCATTCACATCTGCATTCAGGGCACTCATTTTGTAGCTAAAACTTTCTGCGACGGTCACGGAGCTTAACCAACTGCTGTGCTGCCATAGACTGTAAAAGACTGTGTGCTGCTAAGCGCTGGCAGGGGGTCTGTGATGTACGTCATCAAGCAGGTGACATCACGCTCTTTCTGACGGGTGAGCACTGAAAGTCATTCAGTGACAAGTGATAAAATGTATAAGATCTTATGTATATAATAAAATACATATATGCAAATTTATATCGAAATACCGAAAATGGGATCAAAAATCATATCACCGTTATTGAAAAAAAATCTATCACGATATATATTGATATCGAATTATTGTCCAGCCCTAAATGGTCCTTTGCTTCTTTGCTTCAATCAATCTCCTCCGTGTCTCCTGTACAGTACAGAATGCGTTCAGCTTGCCAAATTAACATAAATCTTCGATCGCTAGCATTGTGAGTAACAACGAGGATGCAAAAAGGGTTGTAACTGTCCACAGCAAGACCATCGTAAAGGGAGTCGCAAAAAAAGGATGTGCTGCGCCACGCAGCGCCATGCATATTAGAATTGTAAACATAGGTTTATATCAGGGTACGCACACCAGTGCCGCAAGTCAGCGATTGTCTGCGGTGTCCAGCTACGACTCAGGACACTGTTCATATTTCTGTCGCGCCACAGAGCGCCATCTGAATAATTTCATTTGAAATAACATGTGAATGTGCGCATCTGGAGTGTGTTACTTCCAACTAGGGGTTGCACCGACTAGTAGACTTTAAGCTGCGGTCACACTGCACTTTTCTCCTCATAGACTTCCATTCATACGCAAGCTCGTGCGTCAGGCTTCGCAGTTCGCTGCGTTGGAAAGTTCAAGCTTGGTGAACTCTGACCTGAAAAATTGCATCACTTGACTGCGTGAGACCAATCGAGGATCAAAACATGACCTCTCTGGACAGAAATTTAAAATATGAACCAATCGCTCGCTTTTTTATATGTCTTATCATCTTGTTTAATCCCGCCCCTTTCCGCAGCGCCGTATGACAGAATTTCGCATCCCCTGCCCTCGGATTATTTAAAGTCATTTTTTTAATTTTTTAATTCTTATATCAGCGTCAAAGATTCACATGAACTTTGAGTGAACTTTAAATTGTCAAACAGATGCCAGTTAGATCGCTCCATGCAAATACCCTAGAGCAGATGCTAGCCAATCAAGTTTATTGGCTGTTCCCCTTTGCGAATCGTAGACGCGGACCTATTTTGTGAATGAACCGTGAAGCGTGCAGCCGCAGACGTCTGACAAACTTCACAGGGTGTGTAAACATCATCCCTGGTGAACGTAGTGAAGATGTGCAGCGAGGAGATGTCTCATACCTAAGATGAGCAGTAACTGCGAGAAACGCCCGACTTGAGAAGGATTTTGAGCAGCTTTCTGGCGCGCACTAGCATAATGGTAAAATATGCTTCTGAGCAAGTCTCTGAGATAAGGCTTAACGTTCTAGCCTTTGTCTTTCATACGTTATGTTATGAATAACTTCACATGAATCTGTGTGCTGAGGACGTATGCATTATTTCTGCACTAAAATATCTGTTACATTAATTATTGTTACATTCTTACTAGAACGTGCAGTGATCAATGTGTTGACTGCATTTATTTAGCAGTAAAATTAGCCCAGGTGATAATGTTGCATTATTACCGAAATGAAAGTGTTTGTTTTGCACTAAAATTAGTCATTGATAAGAACGCATTGTTTTTGCAACGTGTTATGAGCTGTCCAACAGCATGTGTATATATTTCCTGCAAATAAAGCACAAATTGTGGGATGTTGCAAAACATTTGCATCTTGCGCTATATTGAAGACGTCACCAGCGACTAGTTGACGTCGACTCGACTTTGATAACATAAAAGTCGACTTACAAAAATCTAATATCGGTTAACACCTACTTCCAACTGTCATGTGCGTGGCGCATCAGGTGTGCGACCCCCTGAAAGATGGAGTCTGCTTTAGCTTTGTGGATAAGTGACTGCAGGAAAAAGCTTAATGAACCTTTTGCAGACATCGATGAATTTTTGTGCCTGACAACAGGTTTTGATCTTTAGTTTTATTCTATAATACTTGACTTATTTTTCAACGAAAGTTTGAACTGAGGGCTCTATTTTAATGATCTAGGCGCAAAGTCTGAAGCACAAAAAAATTAAAAACGCTCTGCGCCGTGGCGCATGGTCTAACAGGGTTGAGTTTATTCTCTTAATGAGTTATGGGTGTGTTTTGAGAATTAAACCAATCAGAGTCTCATCTCCCATTCCCTTTAAGAGTCAGTTGTTTTATGTCATGGCGCATTTGCTATTTACATGGCGCACTTTGTAAGAGGAAAAACTGAAGGCTTTACTAGCTAGAAAACAGTTTAAAAGACCATCTGCAGCGCGAGAATGAGAGAATGAGCCTCCTCCAATCAGCCTTTACTTTCACTTTCTCTCTTTCGTGGATAAGGAAATGGTGTTGTACGCACAGACATCTATTATAATTACTTTAGTTTGTTAAGCACAAAGAGTTGTTTCAAAACTATTTCTAAATTCAGTTCTAATTTCCAGCAAACTCATAATGAACAATAATAACAAAGTGTGCTCAAAAAACTGAGTTATATCCAAATACACATACTACAGGTGTACACATCTAAGCTTGTTTTTAATAAAACAAATATAAATATGCATTTAATAAATACAGAACAGTAATAAGAACAGTCTATTTCAGTTTCTCAAAATAGCACCGCGCCAACAATGCACCTTAACACACCTCTTTTCTAGACCGAAACACCCATGAGTCCACAAAGTGACGCAAATGAATTTGCTATTTAAACAACGTGGCTGAAAATGGGAAAATTAGGGTTGCGTTGATCTGAAAATAGCAACACGTTGTAGAAACTTGTCTTGCGCCTTATCACGCCGGGTGTTTGATAGGGCCCTAAGAGTGTTTAACAGAGAAAAGTGTGAAGATGTTAATGCCTGTCTGAGAAAAGTGTATAAAGTGTGCAGTGAAGGGTTTTACAGCCTTAAAACATCTATAATAATTGTAAAAAAAACTGACTACTTCGCGTATTTCACCTATTGCAGGTTATTTTTAGAACGTAACTCCCGCGAATAACGAAGGACTACTGTACATGCTTAATTTTAACATAATTATGGTAGTTTTTAGTGTCATGTGATTCTTCAAAACACAAACTGATATGCTGATTTGCTGCCCAAAAATAATTTATTACTTTTATTAATATTTAAAACAATTATGCTGCTTAATACTTGTCTTAAGTACATTAAGTACAATTAATCAAAATACAAAACGTTTGCGGCATTGTAAGTGCCTGTACTGTCACTTCAGATAATAGATTATACAGCATTAAAAGAAAATCGTACTGACCCAAACCACTAGGATAGGTTAAGCTGTCAATTATTCAATATGTGTTCATAACCACGTAACAATATCAGACTGAGCCATTTTTGAGGCTTTTAGTTTTCCATAAATGTTCTCAAAAGGACTGATGAAGAAGTTTTCTGTACTTAACATAGTTGCACAGCTTACTGTAATCTGTTATTCTCTCTGAACTGTTCTTCAACCCTTCAGAAATTGCTCTTGGCTACTGACTGGGAGCCTTTTTTTTTGGCATTTTGCCTTTTAATGGCTTTGTTGGAGCTCAGACCCCTGAGAGCAGATCCCCGAAAATCACTTTAGAGCCCCTTGTACGCTGATCTTCTTTCTGTGACCATGAGCGTCCCCTCCTCTCGTTCCCTTACCCATTACGGATGGACGATATCTTACAGATTGCGATTAACCAGTAAAAATTCTTCCTACAATAAGAATTAGTCTCAGTTGTCTCATGATAATGATAAAAACTCCACTGTGGATTCTGCCTATAGAATCTGGAAATGGTTTGGTAAAGGCTGTATACAGTAATATGATCAAAAAACTGCAGTTTTGCATGTGTATAGCTGGGATTCCATAATCCTGTGTTAATGTACTAATTAAAGTATTGCATAAGAAACCAGTGATGAAAATTAAATAAAATCTCTTAAAGGCAGCATTGACTGGACATCATTGAGACTTTGATTTCAGTATGTTGATGTGCTAATGGAAAAAGGTGCATCGATTAAGAATATTGTCGAATATCAAGTTGTCAAACTGACATCAACAGAAAAAAATGCCACTATAAAGTGGAAGCAAATGGT
This sequence comes from Danio kyathit, assembly GCA_903798195.1. NCBI lineage: Eukaryota > Metazoa > Chordata > Actinopteri > Cypriniformes > Danionidae > Danio > Danio kyathit. The sequence goes on from LR812529.1 coordinate 43,687,061, forward strand.
CACTTTAATTTAAGATTACCAAAAACAAAATTATGATAATAATAATACAGTACATTAACTTGCACATATTAATTGTTCACCTACAGAATGTCTATGTGCGCTAACAAAATAAACATTGTAAATTTGATTTCACACAAACCTTTTTTTTTTTTTAAACAGTTTATGTGAATAATGGGAGATGGAAACGCATTTGCTGAACAAACCATTGTGTATCAAACATTACACTCATGTGAGCAATCAGCTTTCTTAATTATGCTTGCCTTGTTGACTGTTGGTTACTAGGTAACCAATACTACAGTCAATACTCTAGAAAACAAAGTCAAGTTTGGTGAAGGAAAAGTCATGTTTTGGGGTTATAATCAGCATCGGGGTGTGCGAAAAATCTGCAGAGTGGATGGCAACATCAACAGCCTGAGGTATATCAAGATATTTGTGCTGCCCATTACATTACAAACCACAGAAGAGGGCAAATTCTTCAGCAGAATAGCGCTCCTTCTCATACTTCAGCCTCCACATCAAAGTTACTGAAAGCAAAGAAGGTCAAGGTGCTCCAGGATTGGCCAGCCCAGGCCCCAGACATGAACATTATTGAGCATGTTTGGGGTAAGATGAAGGAGGAGGCATTAAATATGAATCCAAAGAATCTTGATGGACTCTGGGAGTCCTGCAAGAACACTTTCTTTGTCATTCCAGATGACTTTATTAATAAGATATTTGAGTCATTGCAGAGATGTATGGATGCAGTCCTCCAAGCTCATGGGAGTCATATACAATATTCATTCTTTTTCCACTGCAGCATGACTTTATATTCTATACTGTACATTATTTCTGTTAAGTGACAAGACTTTTGTCTAAGCAAAGTCAGACCTTACTGTCCTAATTAAATCATTAAAAATCAAGGCCTGATCATATTTTATTTTTGTACATTTACAATTACAATTACATTTTAAGTGTAATCTAGAGGCCTTTGCCTTTCATATAAGCCACTTCTGATACCAAATATCCAACTAGAAGTCAAGTTATTATTTGTTGTTCCTAAAACTCGGATACGCAACAAGACTTTTGTCAGGTAGTATATTACAAATACAATTTTTAGTCCTGCATGTGATCTTAACTGATCTTATCACTTCTCGAGTACGTTTCTGAGCCATACAGAGTTGTCAACGATTGTTTCATAGTCATGCATGTGTATCCTCCAGTCACAGACGCATCTACTGAATACTACCCTCAAAAACAGTGATCTGATGTCTATAAAAATCATGCAATGTGAACTCAGCCTAAGTCCATATCACCCAACCCTACTGTCCATCTCCCTAATCAACACTTGCAGGATTTCAAGCACCAGCAGCCATTTGCACCTTTGAGTGCAAGATCCTGCAATGCTCTGAAACAATCTCAGGCTCAGCGTCGCCCTCTCGCTCTCCCACACACACAGCTCCGAACATTGGCTCTGTCTCTGCACCGCTTCCTACACGCATGCACACATTCGCATGGGCCCGGAGGACTCTATTCTGAGCAGTTCCAGGTTGTGTGTCCTGGGTTTGTGCCAGATGGAGGCCGAGACCGAGCGTAGGATTCATTAGCTTGTTCCAGAGCTTTTTGTTTCACACGTCTCTTTCTCTCCTCGAGAAATCTAACTCGAGTTGAAATAAATCACCAGTTGGACTGCAATGTTCTCTCACTTTTGCTGTTATTATATCACATGTTTGCTTTCTGATGGTAAGCATTCAGACTGGAATAGTTCTCTCGGGGGAATTGAAGCATCAAAACAATGCATTTAATACAGATTTATGTCTAAGCAAACAATAAATGACCATCATGCATTTTCACCATTCATTTTCAGAGGACACTCACTAAAATGTCATTCAGTTTAACAGTAGTTTATATATACAGTATATATATACAGTATATATATATATATATATATATATATATATATATATATATATATATATATATATATATATATATATATATATATACACATACAGTATGTGTACATCAGTGGTGTAGTCGGGGCTATACGCACGTATACTCCGTATGCCTACTTTTTTCCATGAGCTGTTTTGGTGTTACGACTTCTGAGGATCAATAATTGCGTATACCCTCGGTATACTCACTTGTTTTTCTGATTAGACTTCCCTAATTTACGTGTATTCGCGTCCCCTTTAACTGTATACCAAATGTTTTTTTTTTTACTTGCATCTTATTTGTTGCAATCAGTGGATTTTTGTTTAATTTGCAGCATTCCCGGCCCCCTGAAGACCGCAGCAGCTGTGAGAAAATTTCGGGAGTTTTTCGATAACGACGACAACTAAATGATCTCTCGCTGAAACACAGAGGTAAAATTATTTTTAAAAAAGCATGGCCATTGCTTTAGCCCCCAATATTTCTATTCAGTCCCTCGAAATGTTTTGCGATTTCCTCATGAACTGTACACTACTAAATGATCATCTTAGTCCCCTTTAAATTTGATATGAAAACGGCGGCAGACTTCCGCTCCTCCGTTTTCAACTCGTTTTTCATTTAATCAGCAAACCACAGCTTTGCAGAGTGAGAGGAGAAGGTGTGTTTATCTATAGATTGTTATAATATCTGCATATTCGCAGTTCTTTGCTATAGAAACACTTGTATCACATGTACCAATCGGGTTTCCCCATCTACTGTTTCCTTGGCGCTTCCCTCATCATCACAGCTGTTTCCTCCAGCGAAAATGCAACTCTTAACGAACATTTATCAATTAACTATGATTATAAAACACATTACAGTGCATGTGGCATTATATATATCATACATTCATGCACAGGATAAAACACAGTGACAGAAGCACTCAGTGAATGTACTCATTTTAACTGCATATCAGAGTGAAACATTATTTGTTGTATCTTGTTAAAAATTATTTCCTATTATGACTTATATTATGATAGTGAAATATGTAAATTAGCCTGTACATTTTTTAATATGTTTATATTTATGCCATTTTAAATTATAAAAGGGGCAGTTCTATTTAAAACATGCAAATAATACTTGAGTATAGGCTAGTATTTGAGTTTTTGAAGAAAAAACTTTTTATTTTCCTGATAAAAAAAAAAAAATATATATATATATATTGTTATATTAATTATAGGCTCGTTTTACAAGTCCCTTTAGAGTTAAACAGTTGGATTTACCCAGGTTTTACCACAGCTTAATATACTCAGCTAATAGTGCCCCCAGCAGACCCGGAGATTGGCTAAGCATAAATCATTGAATAGGATTAGGCTATTAGCATCTCGCTTTAAAATGAACAAATTTGTTTAAATATTTTTTTCCTTTTTTAATGGATAGTTCATTCAAAAAAAGTAAAATTGTCATCCTTTACTCAACCTTTACTTGTTCCGAACCGGTTTGTCTTTTGTTTTTATTTTGTTTAACACAAAAGAAGATATTTTGAAGAAAGCTGGAAACCTGTAATCATTAACTTCCATATTATTTGTTTTTTCTTTCAATAGTTACAGGTAACTTATGTTAAATAAATAAATTAAAAAAAAAAAAAAAAAAAATTATATATATATATATATATATATATATATATATATATATATATATATATATATATATATATATATATATATATCATAGTATTTTATATTATATTATATTATATATATTAGTTTCGTCGTTTCTTTGCGTACTTTTAATATTTGGGTTGGGTGGGTAATAGTACACCACTTTTTTTTTTAAGGACTACACCACTGATATATATATATATATATATAAACTATTATATATATATATATATATATATATATATATATATATATATATATATATATATTAAGGGTGTAACGATACGCGTATTCGTATCGAACCGTTCGGTACGAGGCTTTCGGTTCGGTACGCATACGAACCGAACGATTCAGACAAATATAATGTTTTCAGCGCAACAATGCTCAACAAGGCATCCCATGATGTGACAGGCAACATCTGCCTTCCCCGCCCACCTCCAGTCAGGCACACACTGCACTCAGGGTCGGAGTAAGCTCAATTGGCGCTCAAACCGAAAGTTATGCCGCTTTCAATCCGAAAAAGCCGGCGGAGCTGGGTGTTGAGATGATGCGGGGTTTGTCCCGGACAAAAGCGAAGACCGAGGGGCGCTGAGATGATGCAGGGTTTGTTCCGGACGAAAGCGAAAGGGTGGAAACGCGCCGCGGACTGACTGCACTGCAGCTAGCAAAATGGCTAGTAGCTAACATTAATGTAATCCTCCTATAACCAACAACGGGTCTGGCGTTTGGGAGCACTTTGCTTATTCCTGCTTTCAGATCCACTGAGATGGCAGGTGACGGTCAAATCAAGCAGATCTCGGTTGTATCCACATGTTAATCCGTGAGTCAGGTAATCAAAAAATAGGTCGCATGACATTTAAGTATACGTGGGTCACGCGTGGGTAAGATCAATTATTGGTGATGCAAACTTTAACTATTTACTCTAAAATATTAAAGTGTTTCAAGCAATCTTAACAGACTGGCACAAATATGCTTTCATTTAAAAAAAATCGCTCGTCACGGCTATATGCGGTGAACATCTCCGTTTTCACAGGTTTCTGAGTTTTCTCATCATCAATCACTTTCAGTCTGGGAACATGTTCAGTGCTGCGAATTTTGTTTTAAGCCTGTCCTGCAATATCGTGTATTGAGGAGGATATAGGCAAAGATATTGCAGAGAGCTGAGATCTACAGTATGACGACTTTAAAGACGATATTTAGCTTGTTTCGCATTAATGTAGATATATTACATGTTTTAATTACATTATTGAATAAAATGAATAGCATTATTATTTTTAATCATCATCATTAATAATAAATAAACTAAAAATAATTTGACAGCTTCAGCTGTTCACATCACCGGCACTTTCGGACTTCAGCACCACGTGTCTTTAGCATGAATTGAAATCGACTTTCCCTCCTAAAGGAAAAAATACAATAATTTTTAAAATTGCAATGCGATTAGTCATGTATTCGCAATTTCACATAAATCAGCATGCGAAAATTTAAATAGCCTATTTCCATTGCGCTCTTTCTCTCTGCAGCAGCAGTTCACGCGCTCTGGATAAGCGCACTACACAGCCACATCTTGTAGCAAATTAATTTGCAACTTTTTTGTATAACAAATAGGCTAAATAACAACATTTAATTAACAAACAAATGAAATAAAATTATTTGTAAAAATGAATCTACAGAAAAAAGAAAATGAAAAGAACTGAAACCAGCTCAAATGTTCTGTTCTGGAATAACAGGTGTTGCGATCAAATTAATTCGATGGAATAATTAACACAGACAGGCGCATTTTTCAGAAAATAGCCTATTTTATTTTATTTAAAAATATGTTAGGCCTATATTTATTATATATATATTTTTTAAATAGCCTATATTAAATTACCATTCATTTTGGCTTTAACGAATTATTGAACAGATTATTAATAACTTATCAAAAACATTTTACTGAGCTCAGTGTCGGCCGTCACCGGATAAAGTCCAATCTTTCTTTAATTTTTTGGACTTTTGTTTGAAAGCTTAGTGGCATTGTAGAGGTCCAATTTACTGTTGTTTGATTTAAATTATAGCCTATATATGCGCCAATAAACAAGTCAAAGGAATGAGTGAATTAATAAAATGATTCTTAAATGTCGATACTGTTTTTACTCAAAAAAAAAATAACAAATGTTTTATAAAAATAAAAGGAGCAATTTTCATAATTTATACGATTCAGTTAAATATAAGTTGGACATTTATGGGGCCATGTAACATGTTTTTGTGTTTGTTTTTTTGTTCTAGTGATCTTTAATATATACTGGGTAGCTACGCAAAATATTTTCTAAAATGTCAAGCAGGAATTTGTCGATTAGCTTTAATTATGAAGACAAAGAAATATTAAAAATAACAAAAATAAAATGATAAAAAAAAATACAAAGATAAAAAGAGCAGCATTTTGCTAAATATAATAGTCCTTTATATGCTTTAAATCCTGCTATGTGTTGTTTCATATTCGTTTTTATTTCACTTGATGCATTAGTTATTTAATGTTTGAAAGCTGAAAGAAATAACAGCCGTCCTTTAAATCATTATTTTACCATCAAAATGTAGTATATTTTATATTATTATCAACTTTTGATATAAAACCGCTGTGTAGTTTAATTGATTGTTAAAAATGAAATAATTTTATGGCATAACAGTGTTTAGTAGTTGCTTTCGCTTTCGTTCTTCACGGAAGCTTTAACAGAAGCGTGTGCCGCATTCACCTCTGACGTGGCTACTCAGCCTGTAGCCTAGTTTAGGATTTTTTCGTTGTGACGATTAAGCAAGAATCATAATGCATTGCATATTCAGCTCATTCTTCAGTAGCCTCAACACAGGCTGGTAGCCTAGATTTAAACGGATCGTTTATAAGAATGAGCGATTAATAGATTAATTGGTCGTTAATTTAAATGATCATTGATCACTGGATTTTGTAGAAACTGACATCCCTAGTTCAAAGTAAAAAAAAGAAAGAAGAGAGATCATGCTTTTATGATGTTAGTTTTCATACAATAAAAAGATTTCAATCAGAGAAATCCTCTGGCTTTTTTCCTTTTTTTTTTTTTTTTTTTTTTTTTTTTTTGCTGTATCGAAAACATACCGAACCGTGACACCACTGTGTCGTATCGAACCGAACCGTGATTTTTGTGAACCGTTACACCCCTAATATATATATATATATATATATATATATATATATATATATATATATATATATATATATATATATATATATATATATATATATATATATATATATATATATATATATATATATAATGTGTCGGGAATATTTACAAGAATTATTTGATGACATAAAAACGCTAATTAATTAATCAACAAAAAAACATTAGGTTTTATCCAGTTGATAGCAAGAAACAAGCTTTTTACACAGGCTATCAAAATAAAAATGACATTTTCATCAATGTTTTGACACTTCATTTTCACGTTCAAGTTATTTGAAACTTAGTCAATTTACTTGAATATTTTATTTTTGAGTTATTTATTTCAGGATTTCATCTCTGTTATTTGCAGACGATGTTGTTCTGTTGGCTTTATTGAACATGGACCTTCAGCATGCACTGGGGCGGTTTGAGGCTGAGTGTGATGCGGCTGGGATGAGAATCAGCACCTCCTAGTCCGAGGCCATGGTGCTCCACCGGAAAAAGGTGGTTTGCCATCTCCAGGTTGGAGGAAAGTCCTTACCCCAGGTGGAGGTATCTTGGGGTTTTGCTCACAAGTGAGGGAAGGATGGAACGTGAGATTGACAGGCGGATCAGTGCAGCAGCAGCAGTAATGCGGCAATCTATGGTCCCACTCTCACCTATGGGCATGAGCTTTGGGTCATGACTGAAAGGACAGATCTCAGATACAAGCAGCTGAAATTAGTTTCCTTCGCAGGGTGGCACGACGCACCCCTACAGTGAGGAGCTCTGTCACCCAGGAGGAGCTCGGAGTAGAGCCGCTGCTTCTCCACATTGAGAGAAGTCAGCTAAGATGGCTCAGGCATCTATTTCGGATGCCTCCTGGACGCCTACCTAGGGAGGTGTTCCAGGCATGTCCCACCGGGAGGAGACCTCGGAGAAGACCCAGGACACGCTGGAGGGATTATGTCTCTCGGCTGGCCTGGGAACACCTCGGGATCCCCCCCGGAGGTGCTGGAGGAAGTGTCTAGGTTGAGGCAAGTCTGGGGTTCTCTCCTAAGACTGCTGCCCCCGCAACCCGGCCCCAGAAAAGCGGTTGAAAATGAATAAATGCATTTTATTTTTGAAGAAAATTAGTAAAGTGCAGTAGGTAATTGTTTTCAGAAACATTTTTTGTTGTGCTGGTTGAAAGTCTCTTCACATTGCAATAGTACTGATTAAAGTAAATGATCTAAATGTATTTATATGTATTTTTAATATTCTGGGTAAGGTATAAAACTAAAAAATGTTCATCCAATTAAAATTAGTTGGGCCGATAATTCCCATAATTCTGATAAGTAGCCCAAACTGTCTGTCAACAAATGTAGATGTGTACATCTGTGCACAAAGTCACGCAGACAGATCCGCCAATGCACACGCGAGAGAGTGACAGCGGTAAAAACAAATGATTAATCAAAACTTTTTAAAATCCTGAATCAATATTGGAGTTATTTTTGCACGCTGGAGGAAGAACGACACCATGGCTGAAGTATTTATTTTAGACAGGTTATGTTATGTTTTAAAAGTATTTGTCACACAATGCTGATTGTGAATGGGTTATATGCACAGAAGTGTTGTTCAGCCACTGAAATCTCCCAGCAAAACACTGATGTGACTTATTTCAGTTTCATAAGGGGCCTTTTACAGCATCGATAATGTAGATTTTTATTTAGTTTAACAACAAAACATCAGTAAATAGCGCTATTCCACCTAGTCTGCTTCACTAAGGTGAAGCTGGTTTTATATTCACATTGGTTCATTTCTGAACAATGACAACCTGTGACGCTCCCTATATTGTTTTTCCATGCTACTCTGAATATTCGGTCTGAACTAGCCTGTAAGTGTGGCTTAGTAATAAGTGTAATACCTGTACCCCGCCGGCCAACCACTAAGTATACAGTAGTTGCTTTAGGACAAACGCATGAGAGAGTGAGACCAGCGATCTTTGCATGCATGAAATATTGCACATGACAAGTTTTGCTTACACAACTGAAAAAGCGCTAAATACTGTACAGTTTTTCAGTCAGAATTGTAGTATTATAAAGTTTAATAACTGGCGAATGACATGATCTAGTGGGTTGTCTACTGTCATTTTTAAGGTTTGCATTTGTGATATCAGGAGGCGTAGCTTTGGACGGCAGGGAAGAGACTGTGTTTTTAAAGCTATTATGCTAAGGGATAGCATTTTGGCAGATCACCTACTGCATCTTCCATTTGATTAACAATGATAAAAAAGAATTATGCTCTTATGTCACTTTGTAATATTAGAATATAATAATTCAGGTCTCCTTAATGTATAATTGAAAGCAAAACAAACTCTCTGACTAGTGTTTACTGGCATAACAGCGAGACAAACTGTCAATCACATGATATTGACCACAATCATCTAACCATCAAATCAACTCCAGACAGACAAAATCAAGTCCTGCCTTCAATTTTCTCTTGCTCCAAAATCTTGAATCTTGAATATACATTGCAATAAGGAAAATTCCATATCACGCTGACTTCTATTTAGCAAGCATGCATTAAAGCAGGGGTGTCCAATCTCAGTCCTGGAGGGCTGGTGTCCTGCTGACTTTAGCTCCAACTTGCTTCAACACACCTGCCAGGAAGTTTCTAGTATATCTAATAAGAGCTTGATTAGCTTGTTCTGATGTGGTTGATTAGGGTTGGAGCTAAACTCTCCAGAATACCGGCTCTCCAGGACCGAGTTTGAGCACTCCTGCATTAAAGTATTAAATACACCATACAACATAAATCTCTGAATGAACACACAGTGATCTGCTTACCTCAGTGAGGTGAGGGTTAGGGTTGAATCCGCATTGGTTGCACACCATGGAGCGGCACTGTGTGCATTTATTGCAGTTTGGCTGGCCGTCTGTGGTGCCCGTCAAATCTGCAGTCTTGCACACGGGACAGAGCTTGCTGCTGGGCATGGGTGCGATCTGGGGTAGAGAATAGGGGGATGTGGGAGCGCTGCTGCCGGGTGAGACTGGCCCGCCTTTGCTGCTGCTCACATCCACCTGCAGGTTCTTCCGTGCGGCTTGACTCTGACTGGGACCCTGAGGCTGTGTTGGGGCTCCAGGGCCAGGTCCCGCACCGGGCGGACCTCCAGGTTTGGGTCCCATACTAGGGTCTGTCTGATTCGGTTTGCCTTGGATACTGTGGGAGGGGAGAAAAAGACATTAGTGTCAGATCTAGCATGTGGCCCACTTCATTGGTAAGATTGCATTTATTTGAATGAACCAGTGGGAGGGCTGAATGTGTGAATTGCATTTGTACATCTCTCTACTAAGAGACATTGCAACATAGTGAATGTAGCTCTACAGTAGCAAATCTACCAAATACAACTCGCTGGACATGTTTTTGGAGTGTGCTAAGTGCTTAATTAATTGGTAGATGTAACAGACAATTAATAGTCAAAGTTTCAAAGAAAACAATAAATAGGCAAAGCCCCAAAACAGATAATTAATAACCAAAGCGTGCAGTCGATCGATAAAAATTTAAACACAATTAATAGCCAAAGACCCAAATATGACAATTAATTGGTAAAGACCTAAACAGACAATTAACAGGCAAAGACTCAAACACAACTAATCGTCAAAGTCATAAACAGGCAATTAATAACCAAAGATTCAAAGACAATTAATTTTAAAATCTCTAACCAGACAATTTTTCACAAAAGACTCAAAACAAGTAATCACCAAAGACTAAAAGAAAATAAACACTTGGCAAAGCCCCAAACAACTATTAATCGGCAAAGACTCAAAACACAATTAACCGACATAGGCCTAAACAGACAAATAATCACTAAGCCCTAAACAGGCAATTAATCGACAAAGATTCAAAGAAGACAATAAATCGCTAAACCCTGAACAGAAAATTAATCACCAAAGACTCCAAAGAAAAAAATGAATTGGAAAGCCCCAACACTGACAATAAAAAAAGAATAAAAATAAATAAATAAATCGCAAAAGACTCAAAAATGATAATCAATCAGCAAAGCCTTAAACAGACAATCAATCGCCAAAGATTAAAAAAACGCAATTAATCGTCAAAGCTCTAAACTGGCAATAGATCCAAAGCTCTAAACTGCCAAAGACCTAAAGAAAATGAATTGTCAAAGCCCTAAACAGACAATTAATTGCCAAAAGACTCAAAAAATGGGACTATTAACCGTCAAAGCTCTAAACAGGCAATTAATCACCAAAAGACTTAAAAGAGACAATTAATCGCCAAAAGACTCAAAGGAGACAAATTCATCTACAAAGACTCAGACAATCAATTGTCAAATACTTAAAACACAACAAATCGCCAAAGGCTCAAAAAAAACGCTACTATTAATAGTCAACGCTCTAAACAGGCAATTAATCGTCAAAGATTTAAAGAAGGCAATTAATCGTCAAAGATTTAAAGAAGGCAATTAATCGGCAAAGCTCTAAACAGACAATTAATCGTCAAAGATTTAAAGAAGGCAATTAATCGTCAAAGATTTAAAGAAGGCAATTAATCGTCAAAGCTCTAAACAGGCAATTAATCATCAAAGATTTAAAGAAGGCAATTAATCGCCAAAGATTTAAAGAAGGCAATTAATCGGCAAAGCTCTAAACAGGCAATTAATCGTCAAAGATTTAAAGAAGGCAATTAATCGTCAAAGCTCTAAACAGGCAATTAATCGGCAAAGATTTAAAGAAGGCAATTAATCGTCAAAGACTTAAAGAAGGCAATTAATCGTCAAAGCTCTAAACAGGCAATTAATCGTCAAAGATTTAAAGGCGGCAATTAATCGTCAAAGCTCTAAACAGGCAATTAATCGTCAAAGATTTAAAGAAGGCAATTAATCGTCAAAGATTTAAAGAAGGCAATTAATCGTCAAAGATTTAAAGAAGGCAATTAATCGTCAAAGATTTAAAGAAGGCAATTAATCGTCAAAGCTCTAAACAGGCAATTAATCGTCAAAGATTTAAAGAAGGCAATTAATCGTCAAAGATTTAAAGAAGGCAATTAATCGTCAAAGCTCTAAACAGGCAATTAATCATCAAAGATTTAAAGAAGGCAATTAATCGCCAAAGATTTAAAGAAGGCAATTAATCGTCAAAGCTCTAAACAGGCAATTAATAGTCAAAGATTTAAAGAAGGCAATTAATCGTCAAAGCTCTAAACAGGCAATTAATCGTCAAAGATTTAAAGAAGGCAATTAATCGTCAAAGACTTAAAGAAGGCAATTAATCGTCAAAGCTCTAAACAGGCAATTAATCGTCAAAGATTTAAAGGCGGCAATTAATCGTCAAAGCTCTAAACAGGCAATTAATCGTCAAAGATTTAAAGAAGGCAATTAATCGTCAAAGATTTAAAGAAGGCAATTAATCGTCAAAGCTCTAAACAGGCAATTAATCGTCAAAGATTAAAAGAAGGCAATTAATCGTCAAAGCTCTAAACAGGCAATTAATCGTCAAAGATTTAAAGAAGGCAATTAATCGTCAAAGATTTAAAGGCAATTAATCGTCAAAGCTCTAAACAGACAATTAATCGTCAAAGATTTAAAGAAGGCAATTAATCGTCAAAGATTTAAAGAAGGCAATTAATCGTCAAAGATTTAAAGGCGGCAATTAATCGTCAAATATTTAAAGAAGGCAATTAATCGCCAAAGATTTAAAGAAGGCAATTAATCGCCAAAGATTTAAAGGCAATTAATCGTCAAAGCTCTAAACAGGCAATTAATCGTCAAAGATTTAAAGGCAATTAATCGGCAAAGATTTAAAGGCAATTAATCGTCAAAGCTCTAAACAGACAATTAATCGTCAAAGATTTAAAGAAGGCAATTAATCGTCAAAGATTTAAAGAAGGCAATTAAACGTCAAAGATTTAAAGAAGGCAATTAATCGCCAAAGATTTAAAGAAGGCAATTAATCGTCAAAGATTTAAAGAAGGCAATTATTCGTCAAAGCTCTAAACAGGCAATTAATCATCAAAGATTTAAAGAAGGCAATTAATCGTCAAAGATTCAAAGGCAATTAATCGTCAAAGCTCTAAACAGACAATTAATCGTCAAAGATTTAAAGAAGGCAATTAATCGTCAAAGATTTAAAGAAGGCAATTAATCGTCAAAGATTTAAAGACAATTAATCGTCAAAGATTTAAAGACGGCAATTAATCGCCAAAGATTTAAAGAAGGCAATTAATCGTCAAAGATTTAAAGAAGGCAATTAATCGTCAAAGCTCTAAACAGGCAATTAATCGTCAAATATTTAAAGAAGGCAATTAATCGTCAAAGCTCTAAACTGGCAATAGATTGCCAAAGACCAGAAGAAAATGAATTGCCAAAGATCTAAACAGGCAAATAGTCACCAAAAGACTCAAACAAGACAATTAATCGTCAAAGATTTAAAGAAGGCAATTAATCGTCAAAGCTCTAAACAGGCAATTAATCGCCAAAGATTTAAAGAAGGCAATTAATCGTCAAAGACTTAAAGAAGGCAATTAATCGGCAAAGCTCTAAACAGGCAATTAATCGTCAAAGATTTAAAGCAGGCAATTAATCGGCAAAGCACTAAACAGACAATTAATCGTCAAAGATTTAAAGAAGGCAATTAATCGCCAAAGCTCTAAACAGACAATTAATCGTCAAAGATTTAAAGAAGGCAATTAATCGTCAAAGATTTAAAGAAGGCAATTAATCGTCAAAGATTTAAAGAAGGCAATTAATCGCCAAAGATTTAAAGAAGGCAATTAATCTTCAAAGCTCTAAACAGGCAATTAATCGTCAAATATTTAAAGAAGGCAATTAATCGCCAAAGATTTAAAGAAGGCAATTAATCGTCAAAGATTTAAAGAAGGCAATTAATCGTCAAAGATTTAAAGACAATTAATCGTCAAAGATTTAAAGAAGGCAATTAATCGCCAAAGATTTAAAGAAGGCAATTAATCGTCAAAGATTTAAAGAAGGCAATTAATCGTCAAAGCTCTAAACAGGCAATTAATCGTCAAATATTTAAAGAAGGCAATTAATCGTCAAAGCTCTAAACTGGCAATAGATTGCCAAAGACCAGAAGAAAATGAATTGCCAAAGATCTAAACAGGCAAATAGTCACCAAAAGACTCAAACAAGACAATTAATCGTCAAAGATTTAAAGAAGGCAATTAATCGTCAAAGCTCTAAACAGGCAATTAATCGCCAAAGATTTAAAGAAGGCAATTAATCGTCAAAGATTTAAAGAAGGCAATTAATCGGCAAAGCTCTAAACAGGCAATTAATCGTCAAAGATTTAAAGAAGGCAATTAATCGTCAAAGATTTAAAGAAGGCAATTAATCGGCAAAGCTCTAAACAGGCAATTAATCGTCAAAGATTTAAAGAAGGCAATTAATCGGCAAAGCTCTAAACAGACAATTAATCGTCAAAGATTTAAAGAAGGCAATTAATCGTCAAAGATTTAAAGAAGGCAATTAATCGTCAAAGATTTAAAGAAGGCAATTAATCGTCAAAGATTTAAAGAAGGCAATTAATCGCCAAAGATTTAAAGAAGGCAATTAATCGTCAAAGATTTAAAGAAGGCAATTAATCTTCAAAGCTCTAAACAGGCAATTAATCGTCAAATATTTAAAGAAGGCAATTAATCGTCAAAGATTTAAAGAAGGCAATTAATCGTCAAAGATTTAAAGAAGGCAATTAATCGTCAAAGATTTAAGGACAATTAATCGTCAAAGATTTAAAGAAGGCAATTAATCGTCAAAGCTCTAAACAGGCAATTAATCGTCAAATATTTAAAGAAGGCAATTAATCGTCAAAGCTCTAAACTGGCAATAGATTGCCAAAGACCAGAAGAAAATGAATTGCCAAAGATCTAAACAGGCAAATAGTCACCAAAAGACTCAAACAAGACAATTAATCATCAAAGATTTAAAGAAGGCAATTAATCGTCAAAGCTCTAAACAGGCAATTAATCGCCAAAGATTTAAAGAAGGCAATTAATCGTCAAAGATTTAAAGAAGGCAATTAATCGTCAAAGATTTAAAGAAGGCAATTAATCGGCAAAGCTCTAAACAGGCAATTAATCGTCAAAGATTTAAAGAAGGCAATTAATCGGCAAAGCTCTAAACAGACAATTAATCGTCAAAGATTTAAAGAAGGCAATTAATCGTCAAAGCTCTAAACAGACAATTAATCGTCAAAGATTTAAAGAAGGCAATTAATCGTCAAAGATTTAAAGAAGGCAATTAATCGCCAAAGATTTAAAGAAGGCAATTAATCGTCAAAGATTTAAAGAAGGCAATTAATCTTCAAAGCTCTAAACAGGCAATTAATCGTCAAATATTTAAAGAAGGCAATTAATCGTCAAAGCTCTAAACTGGCAATAGATTGCCAAAGACCAGAAGAAAATGAATTGCCAAAGATCTAAACAGGCAAATAGTCACCAAAAGACTCAAACAAGTTAATTAATCGTCAAAGATTTAAAGAAGGCAATTCATCGTTAAAGCTCTAAACAGACAATTAATCGTCAAAGATTTAAAGAAGGCAAGTAATCGTCAAAGATTTAAAGAAGGCAATTAATCGTCAAAGATTTAAAGAAGGCAATTAATCGTCAAAGCTCTAAACTGGCAATAGATTGCCAAAGACCCGAAGAAAATGAATTGCCAAAGATCTAAACAGGCAAATAGTCACCAAAAGACTCAAACAAGACAATTAATCGCCAAAACCCCCAACAGACAATCAATGGCCAAATACTCAAAATGCAATTAATTGCCAGAGACTCACAAAAAGACTATTAACCAGCAAAGCTCTAACAGGCAATTAAAACAGCCCCAACACTGACAATAAAAAAGAATAATAAATAATCACCTAAGACAAAAAACACAACTAATCACCAATTAATCGCCAAAGACTCAAAGACAATTAATTCCCAAAGCCCCAAACAGACAATCAATTGCCAAATACTCTAAACGCAATTAATCGCCAAAGACTCAGAAAAAGGGACTATTAATCACCAAAGTTGTAAATAATCAATAGATTGCCAAAGACCCAAAGAAAATGAATTGTCAAAGCTCTAAACGGGCAATTAAATGCCAAAGACTCAAACAGACAATCAACAGCCAAATACTCAAAACACACTTAATCCCCAAAGCCTCAAAATAGACAATAAATAACTATAGCCTCAATTTATCCTAATACAATTCATTGTTAGCCAAATGTCATGTTGTGACAGTCCTAGTGTTGTGTGAGTGAAAGCAGGGAGGGTGAAATCCCTGATAGAAGAACACTGCTGAATCTGTCTGCTCAGGGGAATCACAGGAGGAGATTTAAAGCGCTTTGGGCCGCAGTCATTTGAATAGAAATAGAAAGATAAATCAATACAGCAGGGCAAATTCTGGGGGTGGAAACAGATGTATTGACACTGGCTCTTCTAATGAATGGGAAAATGTTCTCTGTGGTCAGAAGAAGAGGCGAAAGGAGAATCCTCCTAACATTCACTCGCCTGAAATGCTTGTTCATGAACTCTGACACAGAACAGAAGCTGCTTAGAGGCAAAGTGACTAAATAATGGCTATTATAAATGGATTGGATGAGCGAATAAACAAACAAACAGTGTTTATGAATAAATTATTGGTGGTGCCTAAGAGCATCATTGTTATTGCTCATACTTTTCCAAAGATTTTCAAAACCATTAATCCTAAATAAAATAAAAGATTACCTAAATAACTAAATAAAATAAAATAAATTAGAGGTAGACAACAACATTTAAATTTAAATTCATTTTTAATGCAAAAGAAGGCTATGCACATACTAGAATCCTAGTAATAAAATAAAATAAAAGATAGACAACTAAATTAAAAATGATTCTTTAAATGCAGAAAATGCTATGCATATAATAAAATCCTAGTAATAAAATAAAATACAATAAAATAAAAACAGACAACTAAATAAAAATTATTCTTTAAATGCAAAACAGGCTATGCATATAATAAAATCCTAGTAATAAAAAAATAAAATGAAACAAAATATAGTGGTAGGCAACAAAATTTAAATTTAAATTATATTTTAACGCAAAAAAAAGTCTATGCACATACTAGAATCCTAGTAATAGAATAAAATAAAATAAAGATAGACAACTAAATTACAAATGTTTTTTAATGCAAAACAGGCTATGCACATAATAAAATCCTAGTAGTAAAAAATAAAATGAAAAAGAAAATTGGGGTAGACATCAAAAATTTTATTTAAATCATTTGAGAATGCAAAAAAGGCTATGCACATACTAAAATCCTAGTAATAAAATAAAATAGTTGTCAAAACAAAATTTAAATTCGTCATTTAAATGCAAAAAAAGGCTATGCATACAAGCTAAAAATAAAATAAATTAAATATAAAATATTGGTAGACAACAAAATTTAAGTTAATCTTTTAAATGCAAAAAAGGCTATGCACGTGCTAGAATCCTAGTAATAAAATAAAAAATAAATAAATAAATAAAAGTTCATCTTTTACATGCAAAAAAAGGTTATGCACATACTAGAATCCTAGTGATAAAATAAAACAGTGGAAGACAACAAAATTAAAACTTAAATGTATTTTTTAAAAGCAGAAAAAAAGGCTATGAACATACTAGGGTCGATAAATGATGCTGAGCCGGCATCGCAATCCTCCGCCCCATCGCAGCAGCAACCCGCTTGTGAAAAATACACAAGCCCCCGTTTACACTAATATGCCTTCGATTTAAAATGGCATTTTAGAACGAAAGCAATCCACACTGGCGTTTCATCTAGCATTTCTAAAAAGCCCTCCTTTTTACAGTATACCTCTGAAAACGCACATCACGTGACCACACACACACTCACAAACACAGACTCGGTCATGCACTGCAGTGTAGGCTATGGGCGCGTCCGACTCAGAGCTCCAGCAATCACCCCAGAGGGGAGTGCACACCAAACAGTTTATCAAGGATGTACCGCTGGATTTCATCTCACTTTAGTTGTTAAACGTGATATTTAATTAATCTTGTCTCTATCTAATGACTCTTCTGTCTTTTGAATCTATCTGGTAACGTGTCACAGCATTGGTGCACTGCTTCAATATTCACTTTCATGCTTGTACTTACTAATTTTAGCGAAAACCTCAGATACTATTGCTTGGTTGCTGTTGGTTGTGCATCTTTTTTACCAACCAAGTTTGTCGACGCCATTATAACGCCACAGATCACTCTGCCTATTCATGCCAGAGTCCCGCGGAAAAAGTGATTGACAGGTGGTCATTTATTTATTTATGATTTGGTTATGGGTAAAGCAAAGACCATGCAGGTCAGGTAGTTGAAACTGTAGGCTACAATTAATTAATTCATTATGAATGAATTAATTATTCATGAATAATTTATTCACTGTCGCCTACGATGAGGATGCCATCGTCCATCGCGATGTTTTACATCAGACATCGTACGATGCCAAATTGATCGACATCACCCAACCCTTGCACATACTACCATCCTAGTAATAAAAAAAATAAGAAGTTGTCAACAAAATTAAAATGTAAATTAATTTTTTTTTATGCAAAAACAGGCTATGCACATACTACAATCCTAGTAATAAAATAAAACTAACATAATTTTAAAAAATAAATAAATAAAATACAATACTGGAGGCGACGCAGTGGCGCAGTAGGTAGTGCTGTCGCCTCACAGCAAGAAGGTCGCTGGTTCGAGCCTCGGCTGGGTCAGTTGACGTTTCTGTGTGGAGTTTCCATGTTCTCCCTGCATTCGCGTGGGTTTCCTCCGGATGCTCCGGTTAATTGAATTGGGTAAGCTAAATTGTCCGTAGTGTATGAGTGTGAATGAGTGTGTATGGACGTTTCCCAGAGATGGGTTGCAGCTGGAAGGGCATCCGCTGCGTAAAACATGTGCTGGATAAGTTGGTGGTTCATTTCGCTCTGGCGACCCCAGATTAATAAAGGGACTAAGCCGAAAAGAAAATGAATGAGTGAATAAAAAAAATACTGGTAGACAACAAAATTCAAATTTAAATATTTCTTTTAATTAATTTTAATTAAATTTAAATTAAATGCAAAACAGGCTATGCACATACTACAATCCTAGTAATAAAATTAAATTAAATTAAATTAAATTAAATAATAAAATAAAAAACTTGTAGACAACAAAATTTAAATTTAAATATGTTTTGTATTAATTTCAATTAAATTTTAATTAAATGCAAAAAAGGTTATGCACATACTAGAATCCTAGTAATAAAATAAAATGAAATAGTGGAAGACATTTAAATTAATGCATTTATGAATGCACTTTTTTTTTTTGTAAAATAAAAATAAACAATAAAAATGTCATTAAAAATTATTTTAAAATGCAAAAAAGGCTATGCACATACTACAATCCTAGTAAGAAAATAAAAAATAAAATAAAATTAAGTAAAATAAAACAAAATAAAATTTAAAGTTTATTAAATATTTCACAGCATATAATTGTTAAAAGTTAAAAATCCAAAATAATTTTTGGTAATATATGCAATTAGAGATTTTCAAAGCCAGTAAATCTTAAATACTACCACAATAAAATCATTGTACAGTATTTATTAGTAGCAGAAGTCGACACATAAAAAAAAAATGTTTACTACTGTATTTATAGCACCCAGTTATGTTAAAAATTAAAACAAAATAAGTATTGAGAAATGTGAAAGATCAAGATTTTTAAAAATCAGAGGAGAAGTCCGGAAAAAGCAAGCAAAACGTCTGAATGACAGGATGTGGAAACTGAGCGTGAAGGAGCCTCACAGGTGAATGAACACTTCATTCAGGAAATCCTTTCAGTGTGAGCATTAATGGAGCTGCAAACACAAGCACTCATTCCAGCACAAGAAAATCAGAAAAATCTGTCATGCTACAAATCTGTTTATGAGCACTTTTCTTTTAAAACCGTAGAGTCAGAAGAGCTGTAAACACACTTCAGCATTTAATCAATGTTCTCTAATGAGCTATTTATTGTCGTTTCACTCAAAAGATCTGCTTTTTAAACCAGGATCAATAAACATTATGTAAATCCCATTGCTGACCTCATCCAAAAGCCTTTATAAGACAATATCATCCCCAAAGAAAGAGAAGCTGAATGCATGTCCTGTTCAAACAGTGCCTTTCAGGATGCTTTAGTATAAATGACTCAAAGAAACTTTTTATTGATGCATAAATGTTTGATGCTTTATTCAGGATTACATTTACATATGAATGGTGTGATGTGGTTTGTTTTACTTCGCTGTCATTTTGTAGATTTTCATTGCCGCATTTATTAGAATATTCAATGACAACTAGCAGTGGCCTGAACTCACATTATGACACATATTTAAAATATTGTGTTTAGTGTTAGTTATTTGTTTTATGCGGGTACACTAGAAGCTACTAAAAAGGTGTTATTTTTAAGGTGTAATATGTAGGCATCAAAACCCTTAATTTTGTTTAATAGAATAAAATAGAATAGAAATTTTGGTGAACAACATGAATAAAAATTTTAAATATTAATTAATTAAAAAATGCAAATAAACACAAATAAAAAAGGAAATGTTTATTTTATTATATTTATGATAAATTAAATTCAATTAAATTTACCTAAATTTAATTTAATAAAATTAAAATTGGTGAACAGAACTTAATTTTATAAATTTTTAGAATACAAAAAAAACACACGAAAAATGAAATTTATATTTATTTTCATATATTTAAAAGAAAATAAATAAAAAAGAAACGTATATTTATTTTATTATATTTATAATCAATTTAATTTAAAAAATACAGGTGAACAATAGAATTTTAATTGTAATTATTTTCAATGAAACATAATACAAACAAAAGAAATTTTATATTTATTTTATTATATTTATAATCAATTTAATTTGATGAACAACAGAATTTAAACTAATTTATAAAAATACAAAAAAAAAACAAATAAAAGGACATTTATATTTATTTCATTACATTTACTATCAATTTAATAAAATAAAATACAATTTGTTAAACACCAGAATTTAATTTTTTTTAATTTTTAAAATGCAAAAAATACAAACAAAAAAAGTATGTATGCATTTATGTTGATTTTAGTATATTTATAATCAATTTAATTTAATTTGGTGAACAATAGAATTTAAATTTAAATTAGTTTAAAAAATGCAAATAAGTACAAACAAAAAAGAAATTTATATTTATTTTGTTACATTTATAATTAATGTAATTTAATTTGGTGAACAACAGAATTTAAATTTAAATTAATTTCGAAAAATGCAAAAAATACAAAATAAAAAGAATTTATATTTATTTGACTATATTTATAATAAATTAAATTTAAATAAATTAAACTAAATGTCATTTAATAAAATAAGAAAATGAATTTAAATTGTAATAAATTTAAAATGCAAAAGAAAATTTATATTTTAGTATATTTATAATAAATTTAAAGAAATAAAATCAAATTTGATGAACAAAAGAATAAATATTTATTAATTTCATTAAATTTATTGTAAGTATAATAAAATAAATATAAATTTTTGTATTTTTTGCATTTTTATATATTAATATACATGTAAAATATGTTGTTCACCAAATTAAATTGATTATAAATATAATAAAACAAATAAATTTCCTTTTTAGTTTGGACTTTTTTGCATTTTAAAAATTAATAAAAATTCTGTTTATTAATTTCTAAAAGGAATTTTATTTATTATTTTTTTTTTTATATATTTTAATTATTTAAAATTAATTTCATTTAATAAAATAAAATAGAGGTGACCAATAGAATTTAAATTCTAAATTAATGCAATTTTTTTATTTTAATGCAAGAAAATACAAATAAAAAGAAAATTTTATATTTATTTTATCATATTTATAATCAATTTAATTTAATTTACAACAGAATTTACATTAGATTATTTTTTTTTAAATGCAAAAGAAATCTACTTAAAGCAACGCGATTTCACAGAGACTTTTGCACATACTAGAATCCTGAATCATTACATTTGGACTGCAAAAAGAAAATAAAGCAAGAAAGGAACATCTAGCAGTGCACATTCATTGCATCATCATTTTCCTCAACCCAAACCGCTCACATATTTTTCATCCCTTTCAATTAAGCCTCAGTGCTGCATTTTTAGCTGCTTGCTTTCTAACTCTCATTTAATTGTCTGGTGAACCCTTTCATGGCCCGAATTTTTATTTATTTTTTCCAAGTCCCAGAGTTGTAGTCTATAGAGGCATGAGGGGGTTTGTGCAGTGGCCGTTTATCACATGTCAACAGCAGTAATGATTTTCACCTCTTCTTTCTTCTACAGGCTGGTGCTGTGATTAGCCACCAATTAGAATGCTCTCTAAGCTTTCTCTCTATGAACACGTATGTAAGTTCAGCTCAAAATACATCACAGATCATTCATTATGCTTTAAATGTGCTTTTTGCAGTACAAGCAAAACAAATGCAAATTATCTTCTGTTCCCCAACAACTATAGGGTGTTTATAAGTAGGTGTCTGGTGCATATGGAGAGGAAAAGCAAATTTAAACTACAGGTGGTTTGCCAGGCCCACTCACCTCTGTGGAGCACACTCAGAATGGCACAACGTTTTTCCGAAACATGTAGTGTTGATGAGAAAGTGTCTGGTGCATACGGAAAGGAAAGAGTGTGTCACTGTCATAGTTTTGAATAGGGAAAAGTGGAGTCGTAAATATGGTGAATAAAGCCCCACCTTCCAATAATCGATCGCTATAGACCAGAGGTGTCCAAACTCGGTCCTGGAGGGCCGGTGTCCTGCAAAATTTTGTTCCAACCCCAATCTGACACACCTGGGCTAGCTAATCAAGCTTATACTAGGCTTTCTAGAAACATCCTTGCAGGTGTGTTGAGGAAAGTTGGAGCTAAAATCTGCAGGACACCGGCCCTCCAGGACCGAGTGTGGACACCCCTGCTATAGACTGACGTTTCTCCAGGGAAGGAGCTTGGACCAGACGTATGCTTTTACGAGTTTCTGTGGTCAACAAACACACTGGAATCTCAGGGAATACTCGCTTCACAGACATAAGAAATCTATCCACATAAAGCTTGAAATCTCTACTTTTAAATAAACCAACTACAGTTGAAAACGAAAGTTTTTTGTTTTTGTAATCTGTATGAAACGAGCGTGAGGTACAGTCCATCCTATCAAATGCATATCACATCACAAACTACAAGAACGGCCATAAACTTGTACACAGAGTCACTTTCATTTTATGTAGGAGATTCGCCATCAAGACCAAGTTGTGAATTACTTCAGAAGACCAGCTCAATAGAACAAAGCATTATTCAGAGGATGATAATGTGTAGAACGGCCATAAATAAGGTTGGTGCTGTGATCTCGCTCCTTTAGAGTGCGCATGCGCATTAGCTCAGGCAACCTGAATAAAATGCAGATTTTGTTTGATTCAATCATTTAGAAACTAAACTTATGAGACGGTTGTTGCTTAATTTTATTTGTGATTCCAAATATTTAATGTAATCGTAAGCTTGGCAAACAGTTTTGGAGAATTTGATGTTTCCCCATTCAGACAGAATGCCCGAGCACACTGCCTGAGAAGAGTTTCAAAATGGGCCGCAGAGTGAAATTACTTGCCTTAAAGGGACTTGGATTATATTCAACGTTTTATGATTCGGATCATTAGCTCATTAACAGAGAGATCCATGAACTGATCCTTGTATGTCAAATAAAAGAGACATACAAAATGTGCAGGGCAGGGCGGCCCGAGGACTGGAACTGGGAACCACTGGAATAGTTATTAGGAGTGTCTTATTGCATAATGAGGCATAATGGCGCGTCCTCTAACAAACCCAACCAAACTACACAAACCAAAGTGCATTGACGCATGTGTGATTTTGCAGCTATGAATTCGTCATTATGCCAGGGCTCAAAATTGCGACCATTTTGGACGCATATGCGCCCGCAATTTAATCTATGCGACCTCATAATATATTTGGGAGCATTTGTGCGACTGCATATAATGGTTTTTTCTAAAAACGTGCTGAATCGGACTTCCCTGCTGCTATATTGGTTCATATTAGCTGTCAATCACTCAAGGCTTTCCGCTGTCAGATAACAGGGAGCTTATAAGGGCGCCAGCCGAGATCAATCGAGGGTTTTCAGAGAAGGTGCCCGAATCTCGATGCGTTGCATTCAATGCGTGTTTAGTGCAAATGTCTGCGAAATGTAAAATCTAACACTGTACACATCATCGCCTGCTTTTTTCCACAAACACAGAAAAATGAAAATCAGCGCATAACGAGACCGAGCATTTAAAATGAAACAAACCGAAACTAAAACTTTTAAAGAGTGGTAGAAGTGAGACTTTTCTTACTTTCTTTGGTCCATTCTTTCTTGAGATGTATATTATTGTTCTGTAAAGGTATATTATTAATTTACTGATGACTGCTTTGCAGCTTTCAGCATTGGATTGAATGATTTATTATAATCTTACGTTTGTTTTGTAGCAGAAATATAATTTATTAAATTGACATATGTATAAAAACAGTAGTGCAAAATAAATATTTCTTACTGCAATGCTTCATTTTTGTTTGATGCAAACCATAAATTTATTTTTCATACAGTAACAGCAGGACCTTTTACAGTACATAACTCACATTTAAGCACATTCAGGGCAGCATGATAATGAGAAATGTTATTCATTGTAAGTATTAACATCATCGTCATCATTAATAATATTTTTGAATTATTAGACATTAATTTTGGAATTATTGCACAGATATCAATAAGTCATCACAGCATTAGTTAGACAGTTGTTTCTGGTTTTTGTTAGTCCTAATCGATGTTGTTTTGAAATACAATAAATCCCTTAACATACAATTTGCAGTGGTGCTCATTCATTTTTGGTGGGTGCTCCTAATTTTTTTCTGGTGCTCCTACATTTTTTCTGGTGCTCCTAAGTTTTTGAAGTTGGGAGCACCGGTGCTACCAAATAAAAGTAAATTTTGAGCCATTGCGACATTTATTGACATTGAATGAGTGTTGCAGTAACGTTGCATGATGCAGATCATACAACGAACGAGAAGATTGTATTGACAACTCAAGGCTGTGCCCACTGAACAAGTCAACGCCATCCCATGGCAGTAGTTAACTTTTTGATTTAGTGGCTAATTTGTATGAATTCATACAATCTCATTCGTACAATTTAGTTTGATTTGCAAATCCCTCTATGACAGTTGTGTTTGGGGGTAAGGTTTGGTGCCACGCATGCTTTTAAAAAAAATCTTACATTTTTGTATGACTGAACTTATATGAATTTGTACGAATTAACCACTAAACTGACAAAACCTAAAATAGTTACATTTCTTGATGAAATCAGCTGCACAAGCATATTTCCGAATACACAGCAAAAAAATATCCATAAATTTGCAGTTTTCTGTATTTTGTGATTCATGTTTTTATTTTTTTTCATTTATTTCTGCTTTTGAAGTTGCATTATAGGACATCGATCTTTCTTCCAACAACTTTTAACCTTGAAAAGTGTGAATAAGTGACTTTTTTAACATTTTTTATAGTTAAGACTTTTCTCTGTAGATTATTTCTTATACATTATATTAGTTCAAACTACTAAAATGTCAATAAGTCACTTTGTTCAACTGTAGAGTTTCATCGAACATTCAGAACTTTCACCATCAAAAGTCGGCAGAGCAATCAACATCCCATAATGCAGTGTTTCTTAACCACATTCCTAGAGGACCACCAACACTGCATGTCTTGCACCAATCTGATTTCACCAAGTAGGACATGTTCCTGGATTAACATCTATGTTGATCCTGGAACAACATTCCAATCAGCCATTAATCAGAATTAAGGTATACGTTTACCGTTTATGTTACGCATAGATATTTACATCAGATGTCGCCTACGCTGTTGTTGTCTATTGGAAGGAATGCGTCAATAGAGCCGCCATTTTAGTACAGGGTAGCGCTCCTTTGAAATGAATGTGGGACCAAGCAAGGTGCAGTGGAGAACTGGCCATCCAGAGCCAGAGATATACACACATATATTTATGATCGGGAGTTTTCCCGGTGGTCAGTATGCAAATATTTTTTTTAAATTACAAACAATTATAATTTTACATCACTTTTCTACATCGATGGATAAGTGACCGCATAGGCATTGACGACAAAGAGCGAGTGTTTGTGTGCATGGAAATGTATTATCCTAAATAAATTTGATCTAATCCACGTCATGAAACACACCTGTCTCCTGCTTTCACTTCTAAATATAACGGACGAGAGTTTCTGGCACAGCAGCATCTTGTTGTCTATTTCATTTACATTGTTAGCTTATTTTATTCAACAAAACTAGCATAGGCCTAGAATTTAGTGCGAGTTGGTGCTACTTTGCCTTATGGTCAATGCAGTAGGAGACTGTATTATCATCAATAATGTTAGCACAAAAGCTTATAACACAAAAAAAATATTACCTATGAAATGTTCTGCCTTTGTGCTTTGTTTTCTTTGATTGCTTGTTACTACACCTACACAGCGCTAAAGTCCAGCATCTTCACATTGGCTTTAGTCTTGACTAGTGCGGTTGAATGACATTTGTGCTGGGAGCACTGTACAAATGTGGCAGCGCTATTGACACATACTCAGAGTCCATATGCGATATCTAGCGTATATATCTATGATGTTACGGTTAGCTTTATACACTTCTACATGATTGTTATCCATCTATTATTCCCCTCTGATTTACAGTTATGGTTGGGTTTGGGGGTAGGGAATAGGTTTGGGTTACATTTTCCAACAAAAATTATGTTCCAGGATCAACACTGATGTTAATCCAGGATCGCATAGTACTTGGCAAAATCATGACGTGTGCATATCTTGAGTGTCTCCTTTGTCTTTAACACTCGTTTCAGGTCTTTCGGTCTCCACTAATGAATTCATGATCTGAATCAGGTGTGTTTGGTTAAGGAGACAAGGAATTGTGCAGAGCTGGTGGTCCTCCAGGAACGTGGTTGAGAAACACTGCCATAATGCAATTCAAGACCATAAATAAATGGAGAAGACTTGTGAATCACTAAATACGGAGACTGTTAATTAACAGATATTTTTTTTTACAGTGTACTGTTTTTGAATGCAAAACTATGGCATTTTATAGCATGGTGAGAATTTGAAGAGTGTCCTAACTGCCCAAAATATGCAGGAAATCTGAAACAATTTCGTAAAAATTGTGCACGTCACAACATTGAGACGTTTTCTTGATTTTGTGTTCAAATCAACGATCACAGACTTATGAAATCCTGGAGGGTCTGAGTAAAAGTGATGTGCGGATCGATACTAAAATATCGATACCTCCAATACCAGATTGTATGTTCTAGCATCGATTATCTTATCGAAGTAGCAATATTTCAGTCATTTGGAGCAAATATGTAGTTTATTGGAAATAGAAATACAGCGGAAAATAACCACAATTACCCTAGTTTATCTGAATAATGCCAATTTAGTCAGAACTACTTGTTCTTCCGCCTGCCAAGTCATGTGCGTAATATGGCACTGTACAACTGCAGAGCACGCTAGCTAGCCACTCAGTCCGCTGGCACATGTTGTTCAGTCACGCTGTCATTGGATATTGTTGACCGCAAGTGAAGTTATGTGTGGAGCTACTTCACTTCCATAAACTCAAACGATGCGGTTTGTGACACGGGTAACAAAACAGTGAGGTACTGTGGTAATACCACAATCCTAATCAAACACCTACATATAAATCACAAGACAGAATATGACAATGTAATGACTAGGCGGTCAGAAGAGGAGGAAAAGAGAGGCACAGGTGCTGCTAGGGTGAGACAGACATCGCTTTCAGAGTCCTTAGGTGTAGCAGGCAGGCACTATCCAGGTACAGAGGGTAATAAATGTGGTGATGTGGCTGTATTTTGGGGTTTAAGTTTTTGTGACAATGATAAAACAACGGAAAAAGGTCAAAAATCTTCAAGGGGACCGGATTAACATGTCACTAAACCAAAAGGTGTGGATGTTTATTGTTTTATGTTAAGATGTTGGGGCGTTTTAATCTATACATGCTCAGATGCTGTCAATAAATATGTAAGTTGGCTCTTTTTTTTTGTATGATAATTATTCATCAATAAACAATAAACAAGAAGAACCCGTAATAGGTCTCGTATTCAGTATAAAGTGACACTTTTAAGTACACTACTTGTTACTTTAATTTCCCAAACAGTAATTTTGGGCAAAGTATCAGTATCGGATCGGTATCGCCGATACTCGCCTTCATTTTACTTGGTATCGGATAGGAAACCAGTGGTATCGCACATCACTACTGAGTAATGTACTTAGTTTGTCCACAATATTTATTGAATATTCTGCGGTCGTTTATCCCATGTCGACAGCAGTAATGCTTTTCTTTTTTTTCTCAAACAAGTCCTGGGATTAGCCAGCAATTAAATGGACTCCAGGCTTCTCTATGGTCATAAAAGCGTCCCCAGAGACTCGACTAACACGCGGGTACACAGAGAGCTTCAAACGCACACACAAGAACTTCAAAAGCTTACACTTCCTCTGTCAGATTCAGAGCAGAAAGGAGAAAAAAAAAGTGTGCAAGAGCTAAAATAGCAGGTTTCACAGTAACAGTGAGTCAGGCTGAGACAAGCAAGTGTGTGTGTGCGCGTGTGCGTGCGTGTGTGTGTGTGTGTGTGTGTGGCAGCGCTTGGCTCGCTCTGTTGCCTGTCCAGGAATATTTCCAGCACCTGGTCCCTCATTATTTGCGGCCCTAAAACTTCAAGTGAAACTTCAGCAGCAAAAAAAAAAAGGCCGCCTTTCCCATCCGGCTTGATCTAAAGCCATTACCAGAGTGCGAATCAACCGAGACGTGCCAAAGTGGGAGAGAAGTTCATTATTTCAGTGTCAGCTTTGTATTCTGCAAAGAAATTTAATCTCTATCCAACTGGGGATCCAAAGTTCCCTCACAACTTTCAATTTACACGCTATATTGACTTCAGCTCAGGTGGAAAGACTGCGTTGGAGGGTTTTAAGTTGTAAAAAAATATATTATAATAATTCTAAGTTTGATTTACAAGAAATTTGAAATAAATGTCACTCAATACTATGAAAAGGAGGCATCACAATAGTCATAGCCTTTTTAAGTTAATAAATTTGATATTTTTGGAGCTTTGGTGTTGCTTCGGCCGCTTTTTTTATATATTATATCTTTTTGTGTGGCTGAGTGCCCATTTCAGATTGATGTCACTTGTAATTTCTATGTAACTACTTTTGAAAATTATTAGCAAATTCTGAGAGACAAATTGTTTCAATGCACTTTTTCAATATAATAACAACTAACAGATCATAATGCACAATAATAATATTCATTCATTCATCCATTTTCCTTCGGCTTAGTCTCTTATTTCACCACAGAGGAATGAACCTTCCAGCTGAAACCCAGTACTGGAAAACACCCATACACTCTCACATTCACACACACTCATACACTACGGCCCATTTACCCATTCATTCATTTTCTTTTGAGCTTAGTCCCTTTATTCATCAGGGGTCGCCACAGCGGAAAGAACCGCCAACTATTCCAGCATATGTTTTACACAGCAGATGCCCTTCCAGCTGCAACCCAGTACTGGAAAACACCCATACACTCACACACATTCACACACAACGGCCCATTTAGTTCATCCAATTCACCTATAGCGCATGTTTGGGGACTGTGGGGAAAACCGGAGCACCCGGAGGAAACCCACGCCAACATGGGGAGAACATGCAAACTCCACACAGAAATGCCAACTGACCCAGCCGGGACTCGAACCAGTGACCATCTTGGTGTGAGGCGACAGTGATAACCACTGAGCCACCGTGCCACCCTCAATAATATTTGAGGGTATTTAACACAAATAAAAAATCTATATCTTGTTTAAAGTTTAAAATCTATATAAATAAAAATAAAAATGATCTATTCTTTAAATAAATTATAAATGTAATAATTATTAACATTTATAAATAAATAATAAATACATTATTTTTATATTTTCTGTTTTTAATCACATAGGCAGGGGTGTCCAAACTCGGTCCTGGGCTGTTTCTCAATTCCAAGAACGCTGAGAACGGACTTGCGTTCTTGTGGAGACTGGTCTTGCCAGGGGTCCTCGGAAGAACGAACTCGGGAGACCACGAGAACAGAGAACGCGTCCTGTGAGAAATGAGATGCTGCGTTCTTCCCTGGTTGTTCCTGATGGTCACGTGACCTTCACACGTTTTAAATAAAAAATTGTTTAAACGTTACAGCATTTATACAATGATTTATTGTTTTTCCCCTTTTCAAAATATATACTCTGCATAAAAACATTATAAATATACGTTGCACAATACAAATAAAACAGATTTAAATACGAATTTGAGCAAACAAACACTCTTAATGTGTTTATTCCTTTATTAAGATGTCCATGGTAATGTTTATATTCACGGTTTCATTTAGAGAAACTCTTGAGATAAATAAGTGATATCTCTGAATTTTAATAATAAATCTAAATAAAATGCTGTGCTTCATACTTCCAATCGCAATGACTTCTGGGACTTCTAGAGCGAGATCGGTGCTCAAGTCTGCATCGGTGCGTCCTCGATATCAAGAACACATCTGGGAAGTTTCACGCGTCCTCCATACTTGCGGTCTTGAGTATTGAAACTATACTTTGGCAGCTGATGATGACGTTACACGAGAAGATGAGGACGCAAGACCGCTGAAGAACGCATATTGAGAAACAGCCCTGATGTCCTGTTGAGTTTAGCTCCAACTTCCTTCAACACACCTGCCAGGAAGTTTCTACCTAGTAAGAGCTTGATTAGCTGGTTCAGGTGTGTTTGATTAGGGTTGGAGCTAAACTCTACAGGACACCGCCCCTCCAGGACTGAGTTTGGACATCCCTAACATAGATAATTTAAAAAATATAAAAAAATTATTTATTTTTAAATATAATATTTTTTATATGAAGAAAAAAAAAATCTACATCTTAAAAGAAAAAATATTAATTAAAATTAATATATTATAAAATGCCTTCTTTTTTGTATTTTATGTTTTTAATCAAATAAAACATTTTAAAATATGTAAAAAATATATATATATTTATTTTTAAATATAATAATGTTTACATTTTAAAAAATAACTTTTTTTTTCAATATACTATAGCCATCAGCACAAAAATGATCTTTTAGCATATTTCAAGGTGACATGTAATCTGTTCCATGTTTAAAAGGCTTTTTATTACCACAGGTCGATATGTAGTGAAATACAAGCATAGGCCAACCGAATAGCATCAGATTACTGAAGAAGAGCAGGATGCATTTATGATTCATTTTGAATGTAAATGTCAGCTTCACCCTTATATTTCCCATCGCTGTGACAATTGCTAAAACGTGAATACCTTTCAGTCATAACAATTGAGGCTTGAGCCATCAAATATTAGCGATTTTAAAAGGTTTGTCTAAATTAAGAAACTAAATGGATCCCAGAATCTGTTTGTAAAGTTTCAGCTTAAAACACTCTAAATCCTTTATTTAAAACGCTTCAAATGTGCTCATTTGGGTGGAAGTAAAAACATGTTGCTTTGTGTCTCTAAATGCAAATGAGCTGCTGAACAGAAAAGAGCGGAGCCTATACAGTTGCAGTAAGGCAAGCAATAACAAAATACGTGAATGCATTTAAAAGCCCAAAGTATACCTCAGTTTTTATGCATAAACTCTGTTTTTAAGCTTCCTAAAGTGATTTAAATAGTTTTTGACTACTTAGTTTGTTCAGATGGTATCAGGATTGAACTAGGTGTTGTTTTTTTGCCAGAAAAGATCAATTTGACCATATTTCTGCAAAAGAATTTCCAAGAATACAATGTAATGTGATGTTTATTTATATAGCGCATTTATTGTGTATGGCCATACACTCAAAGTGTTCACAATCAAGAGAGGGGGGTCTCTCCACACCACCACCAGTGTGCAACATCCACTTGGATGATGCAACAGCAGCCACAGGACAATGGTGCCAGTGCGCTCACCATACACCAGCTATAGCTGGAGTAAAGAGACAGTGATAGAGCCAATTCGGTGTATGGAGATGATTGGGAGGCCATAATGGGTAAGGGCAGATGGAGGGGATTTGGCTAGGACATGGGTTTGCACCTCTACTCTTTATGAGAAGTGCCATGGGATTTTTAATGACCACAGAGAGTCAGGACCTCACATTAACGCCTCATCCAAAAGACGACACTCACTGACAGTATAGTGTGTCCCCCTTCACTAAACCCGGGTATTAGGACTCACACAGCCTGCAGGTTGAGCGCCCCCTGCTGGCCTCACTAACACCACTTTCAACAGCAACCTAGTTTTCCCATGTGGTCTCCCATCCAGGTACTAACCGGGCTCAACCCTGCTTAGCGTCAGCGAGTAGCCGGTTTTGGGCTGTAGGGTGATATGGCTGTGGCATATGTTATTAGCGCTGTAAATGTTGTTTATTGTTAGTCTTCAATGACTGAAGATGGGTGAGGTGGCTTGACTTTTTTTTTTTATTGTGTCTGTATTTTCATATATTTTTACGGACATTAATAGTCTATACGTTTCCATTCAAATGTTTTTTGATTTTTCAGAAAACTGTAAAAAATGCTGGGTTCCACACAATCGATTTGTGTTGAGACAACATGAAGGAATTAAGTCAGCATTGTAGTAAGTTACAAATTTAAGTAGATTGAACATAAAACAAATAAGAATTGAATTTCAGCTCACTTAAATACATAATATAAATAAATAAGTATAAAACAAACCGCAAACGTCATTTTTTTGAGTGTGGGTTTCAAAAGTATTGATTAGACGGACGTATCATATTTAAAATAAACAAACAAACAAACACACAAGTTTGTTTTTGTGCATTGTGGGGACATTACATTGTGGGTTTCCATTGTTTTCATACTGTATAGTCTGTATTTTCTATCGCTCTACCGCAACCCTCTCCCTAAACCCAACCCTCAGAGGAAACTGTGTGCAATTTAATGAGGGAAAGCATTCAGTGTGATTTTATAAGCCTTTTGAGTAATGGTTACATCAGCAATGACCTCATAATTCATCACCTGCTTGTAATGCCTGCGTCATTCCCATGACGTTATACACATTTGTCACAGACACAATACCCAACCTTAATATTGAAGGTATATTGAAACAAAAAGTAAAACATAAGATCCAGGAAACTTTAGCCTAAGCCTATTTCATCTAAATGTCTAGACTGGAATACAACATATACAAATGTATTCTCTGCCGCAGAAATAAACTCACTGACATGATCTTATAATACTTTATGATCACAAGGTTGATAGCTTTCTGCTGAGGGCATTTTGCCATCTCTATAGAGAACTTTATTAAAACAGGAGCGACGCACCCGGTGCACTCTGAGATATTGCTAATATCAATATGCACTGAATTTATCGCTACTGAAATCCCCAGGCCCGGTCTGCAGAGAGAAAGCTCGCCACAACCTCATTCAACAGAGAGTGAATTAAAGCGTAAACAGAACAGCCAGAGGCTAAAAACACTCAATGCTAAACCAAGCTTACTGTAACGTCCATCTTCAAAGTCACAGCACAGACGCAACTAAATTTTTAAAAACAGCAAACTTCTCACATCCGGAATATTAAAGCAGCCCTGATATGCCATATTTAGCAGCCAGATATTGGGACAAAAAAAACGCCTTCATAAAAAAAGTTATTTAAAGAGGACCTATTATGCAAAAATCACTTTTATAAGGGGTTTAAACACGGTTGTGTGGTAATAGTGTGTGAATATAACCAGCCTCTAATGGTTAAAAATGTATTAATTCTATTTTTTATAATCACACTTCATAAAAACAGTCTGCAGAAACACTTTGATTGACATTCTCCCATTGTAAGTGTCATTAAAGGAGAAAAGCCCATTAGTGACGATCACTCCCTCATTAGCATAAAAAGCCCTGAGTGAGAAGCAGCCGTCCACCATTAGAGTTTTTAAAACCATACCTGCTGAAGATAATGTCAGCGACTAAATTTTTAGGATGCACAAATGAACACTGGAGTTTGTGCCGTGTAAGTATGCCCACACGGAATCTTCGCGCGCAGAATTCTGCAGATTTTCCGCAGAATTCCGCAGATTTTTAGCCCATCATTAATTCTGTTTATTTACTTGAGTAAATGTGTGTAAATCTGAATTTATTCAGTTTTTAAATTACACATATTTCACATATTAAGGTTTTAGTTATGAGACTCCCAAAATAATTCCACCGAAATCCGCAGATTTTTACCAAATTTCTCCACAGAAATTGCAAAAAACGTCCGCAGATTCCGTCTGGCCCTACGTATAAGGTATATTATATTCTTATATTTGCAAGTGTTCATGTAAAACCTCAGTGTGACTGTCGGTAAATGACTGATAATGTATTGTGGTGTGTGGGACATTTCAGATACTAAAGAACATTTTATTGGTCAAGATCTGATACTGATCTGAAACTGAAGAGCTCTAATGTCATTCAGGCTTTGAATGCTCATGTAAATGAGACCTTTGTCTTTATTTTGGAGAACACTAGACTACTATATAGATATTTAACACTATATTGATAGTAAACTCTTTGAAATAAAATTATTAATTGGCATTAATTGTTCCCAAACAAGCTTTTAACATCCGTGGAATCTTTTAATTCCACAAAAGCCTCTTTATTGTGGGACATGCTTTTTTAAATTATGAAAATAATCACACTATGTAATTTTGTAAGATGTTTTGAAGAACTTTTCAGTAAAAGGCTCATTTATGGTTATTTGGGCCCTATCATGCACCCGGTGCAATAAGGCGCAAGATGCGTTTCTACGACGTGTTGCTAGTTTCAGACCAATGCAACCCGTTTTCCACGTTGTTTAAATAGCAAATCCATTTGTGACACTTTGTAGACTCATAGGTGTGCTGGTCGGGAAAAAAGGTGTGTTAAGGCGCATTGTTGGCGCTTTGCTATTTTGAGGAACTAAAATAGACTGTTCAATAGACCAGCTGAAAGCAGATCTAAAGTCCAGCACGGAGCGCGTCAGTTGTGCCCCTCACTTAAACATTGCTTAAAATATATATGATATAGAGCAATACACAAATATCTTTACAAATGAAAAAGAATTAAAGGATTAAAATATTACAAAAATTGTTTTCTATAAATATAAAAACCATTGCCTCCATGCCTTCACCACAGGGGGCTTTTTTCAGTTTATTCATGACAACTTGCTTTTGTATAATGTTATTATTATCATTATTATTATTTATTATATGCATATTTGTTTTATTAAAAACAAGCTTAGATTTGTCCACCTGTCAGGTTTTGGACCATATGGGGCATAGAACATGTCTTTGGATATAACTCAGTTCTTTGAACACACTTCGTTATTATTGTTCATTTATTCGTTTGCTGGAAATTAGAACTGAATTTAGAAATAGAATACTGACTCTTAAAGGGAATGGGAGATGAGACTCTGATTGGTTTAATTCTCAAAACACACACAACTCATCATAGATATATACACTAGATATCACATAGGGACCCTGAGCATGCGTCAATGGCGCCACCACATTGGTACAGTGCTCCTAGGACAAATGTCATTCAACCGCACTAGACAAGACAGTGTGCCAATGTGAAGATGCTGGACTTTAGAGCTGTGTACGGATGTAGTAACGAGCAAACAAAGAAAACAAAGCACAAAGGCTGAACATTTCATAGGTAAGATTTCGTTTTTTATGTTTTTGTATGTTATGAGTTTTTGTGCTAACATTATTGATGATAATACAGTCTCTTACTGCATTGACCATAAAGCAAAGTAGCACCAACTTGCACTAAATTCTAAGCTTATGCTAGTTTTGTTGAATAAAATAAGCAAACAATGTTGTGAAATATGACAACAAGATGCTGCGCTGCCAGAAACTTGTATTATTGTCGGCTAAGTGAACGTCGTTCATAACAGAGATTTATTCACAAACGAATCGCTCCCTCCGTCAGAATGAGACGTGAAAGCAGGAGAGGGGGTGTGTTTCAGGACATGGATTAGGTCAAATTAAACAGGGAAGGAGGATAATGCGTTTCCATGCAAACAAACACACACTGTAGAAAAGTGATGTAAAATTATAATATTTCGTAATTTAAAAAAATATTTGTATACGGACCACCGGGGAAAACTCCCGATCATAGATATATGTGTATATGTGTATTTCTCTGGCTTTGGATGGCTACAGTCCTCCACTTCACCTTGGTCCCGCATTCATTTCAAAGGAGCACTACCCTGTCCTAAAATGGCGGCTCTATTGACGCATTCAGTCCTTAAAATAGCAAAAGTGGATTCGGACACGCCCTTAATGCTTTTGCGCCCTGCGCTTCAGACTTTGCGCCTAGACCGTTAAAATAGAGCCCTTTGAGTTATTGTTGGCTTTCTATCAGCTCGAACTAGTCTGGCCATTCTCCTCTGGCCTCTGGTATCAAGAAGGCATTTGCGCCCACACAACTGCTGCTCACTGAATATTTTCTCTTTTTCTGACAATTCTAGAGATGGTTGTACGTGAAAATCCCAGTAGATCAGCAGTTTCTGAAACACCTCAGACCAGCACGTCTGGAACCAACAACCATGCCACATTCAAAGTCCTTTAAATCCTCTTTCCTCCCCATTCTGATGCTCGGTTTGAACTGCAGCATAAGTTGCAGTGCCATGAGTTGCTGCCATGTGATTGGCTGATCAGAAATTTGTGTTAACGAGCAGTTGGACGGGTGTACCTAATAAAGTGGCCAGTGAGTGTTTTATATATTGTACATAATATATTACAATATAATATATTAATATTGAAATTCATGTTTTTTGAGCAGCAAATCAGCATATTAGAACGATTACTAAAGATTCCTGCACTGACGACTGGAGTAATAATACTGAAAATACAACTAAAGTAATATATATATTAAAAAATTTTGAAATTTTCTTATCTTTTAAATTGTAAAATGTATATCAATACAGCAGTTTTCATTTAATCCTGATCAAATTTATCCAGATTTTGGTAGAAAACAAGACTCACATAACATCCCCTTGAGACACATCCATCAACAACAGTTT
The DNA here is from genome assembly GCA_903798195.1 of Danio kyathit. Lineage (NCBI taxonomy): Eukaryota > Metazoa > Chordata > Actinopteri > Cypriniformes > Danionidae > Danio > Danio kyathit. The sequence continues at coordinate 43,723,936 of LR812529.1, forward strand.
ACAGATTTCAACTTTAAATGTTTCATGGACAAAACGAGCAAAACAAGGCCACGTTTCTAGACGGGGTGATTGGATACCCCATAACTTGTGTTTAATCAAGGAGTTATTGCGTCTGCTATGATTGATTGTCTCATTAACTGAACCATGTACTTCTTATAATTATCTAGTGCTCAGGTAATTATTCCTGAATGCAGAAAACATAAAAACATAATGGAGCACTGATTAGCAATTTCTACTCCGCTTCTCTGTGCAGGTAATCATTGCACTTTCTGTGGTGGTCATTATATTCAAAATGGATGGCAAATGCAGATATTTAGATATTTTGCAATCAAATGATTCATTTTCTACATCTGATCAAAATATCGGTGTATATACATGTTTGTTTGGTTAATGTAGACATACCATATACAATTACTGTTGTTATTGTTGTTGTATAAAGCTAAATGTAATTAGAGTAACTTTTTTGCCTTTTGTTGCATTAAATATAAATGTTAATTTTAAAAAAAATGTTGCACAAAAAAAGTATACATAGATATTTTTCCTTTATTGTAGTTTTTTGAAAATAAAAAAGAAAACAAATGTGTAAATTGGAAAACATAAAGAAGAAGAATATCTGCATATAAACAAATGAATTAAATTTTTTTGCTGTTGCTGTATTTCCAATTTCACAGAATGAGAAAAACATGCATGCATATATAATTATTAAAATTAAAGAATTAATTAAAATGAACTATTTAAAAATTAAACAATTTTATTCTTCAATACAGTAGTTTTACATTTCATATTAAATAAAAAGATTTATTGATATTCATATTAATTATAAAGTACTCATTATTATTATTATTGGCAATGATATGATAATAATTAGTGTTAGTAGTATTGATAGTAATAATAACAACAACAACAACTTTATCATTTATGTTACTAGTATTAATATTATTATTAGTAGTAGTAGTAACAATAAGTAGTAGTAGCATTGATAGAAATCATTTTTATGCTACTATTATTATTATTATTATTATTATTACTAATATTATTATTATTATCATGATCATTATCATCATCATCATCATCATCATCATCATCATCATTACTACACCAATAATAATATTTAAAAAAGCATTACAATGTTCTGTGTCCAGGGTCACAATAATAATATGTTTGTTTTAGCAGTAGTTTTTCCGATTTTATAAAATAAAAATCTATTATTTGCACATGTATACATATACGCATTGTAAATGTTGCATATTTATTTTTATTTTTTTTCCTTTATTTCATAAACTAATTGATAGATGATTGATCGATTTAATTCCAGTCATAAAAACTGATAGTGAGGCCCCTAAATGATCTTATACTTTTGAGGACAGTTTATTTTCTTTTTGTTTAACAATCGTTAAATATATAACTCTGTATTTATTTATTTATTTATTTATTTATTTATTCAGGTTTTAATGCCATATCAGCAGCATTGGCTATATTCATGGCAAAATAAAATGGCAAAATAAATATACAATATATAATCATATAATCATATCAGTTTCTTAACAAACATACATTGTAAAAAAATAACAAAACAAAAAAAAAACATACACGTAGCAACAACACGGAAAAGAGTCATATACAATCTTTTAGTTTGATTAAAGATAAATATTTTAAAATTGCTCCAGAAGACACCTTTTCAAACATTTCACGTAAAATATTTCCGGAATAAAAATGTTCTCTAATATCATTTAAAAATACACATTGTATTAAAATATGCTTTATCGTCAAAATATTCTTACACAAGTCACAAATAGGTTTTTCTTCCCCTTTCAATAAATATGCGTGCAAGTCTTGAGTGTCCGATTCTACATCTCGTATGTACAACCTGGTCATGTCTACTTTCAAAATAGTAATTATTTCTTTCATTTACAAATAGATTCACTTCATACAATTTGTTATTCTTACATTCATCCCATTCCATTTGCCATTTCTCATTAATATACCGATTTAAAACAGGTTTCACATCAGACACAGGAATTTTACATTCTGTTATTTCTAACTGTAGGGCTTCCTTAGCTGCTTTATCTGCACGTTCGTTTCCAATGAATCCCATATGACCAGGTATCCAACAGAAAATAATATAAAAGTCTTTAGTCTTTAAAAGGTCCACTTTTTCTATTATACTAAAAATCATAGGATGATCAGTTTTCAGAGATTCAAGTGCTTGTAAGCAGGACATCGAATTTGTGCAAATTAAAAACTGGCATTGCTGTTCTTTTTCTATTTGTTCCAGAGCTAAAAACAGGGCACAAGCTTCAGCTGTGAACATCGAGCATTGTCCGGGAATACTCTTTCTGAAACACTCGGAACAAACAACTGCTGCAGCAGATACTCGTCCATCTGATTTTGAACCGTCTGTATACACTGGTACATAAGTTGGTAGATTGCATTGTATATTTAGAAATTCTTCCTGATAAACATTTGGGTGGATTTCCCTTTTTTTAAACTGAGACAGATGCATTATAATAGATGGCTTTTTAATATACCAAGGTGGTATAGGGCATTCATGCATCGTTGTTATTTTATCCAGATTTATATCCAACTTCTCCAAGTGAGTTTTAATTCGAATTCCAAAAGATCTGATGTATCTGGGTCTGGCTTCATATAGGCAAGGCAAGTTTATTTATTTATTTATTTATTTGCTGATATTGAGGGTGGAAAACTGTAGAATATGCTGGGTTGTCTTTATTTATATAACTCTGTAAACGTATATGATATAAATATACAGTATATGATGAAAACACAATATGAATCTGTAACGATCACCAGCGATCTAGCCTGTGCAGATCTACACGTCACTAATATGAACTACAATTCACAAAAGTCTTTGCACTCCTCACTCCTGCCACAGCTGACAATCATTTAGACACTGACACAAACACACACACACACAGCTGAAGCTCATGATTGACTCGTTACTTGGACTATTTATACACCTCACATTCTCACACACTTTGCTGAGTCTTGTTCACTGTAGCATTACGAAGCATTATCGTGTCTTGTTTTGCCTTACCGTGTTCTCGCTTTGCTTATTGTTTATCCTGCCTGCAGCCGGTACTGACCATGCGCCTGTTTTTGGATTACCTGTATGTACCTGTTTGTGGTTGACCATTGCTTGCCTGACTACCACTTAATAAAACTGCACTTGGATCCTCAACTCTGTTGTTCCCAATCGTACTGTTACAGAATGTCAACCAAACCTTGAGCATCACATCATGAACACCTACACTTTCCCTCAGAACGCTGCTTTACATTGGTCAAAATCTACATCCATCAAAAGGTTATTTCAATCCTCCGGCTCTAAACAAAACCACCAGCCGGCCACAACTGCATCTACAAAGTGCATGTGCGGTTGTGCTCAGTCCTGTGTTCAGTCTGTAAAGAGGCAGATGAACAGGTTGAGATGAATGCTGAAGTGTGGAGCTTCTCTCTGTGTGTGTTCACAGCTCTGATGAGTCACAGAGCGACAGAAGGAGAACAGACATGACAAACACAACTACACACTGACAGACTGGCTGTATGCAGAGCACGCATTCACACACTGATCATCTACACATTCTTTCTTTTAAAGAAGCGCAAATGTGGGTTACTAAGAGCACTCAAATATATATATATATATATATATATATATATATATATATATATATATATATATTTGCTGCGTGTTCAAACTACTTAGAGCTTAAGTCAGAATTATTAGCCCCCTGTATATTTTTTCCTCGGTTTCTGTTTAACGAAAAGACACATTTGTAAACATAATAGTTTTAATAACTCATTTCTAATGATCTTTGCCATGATGAGAGTACATAATATTTGACTATATATTTTGAAGATACTAGTATTCAGCTTAAAGTGACATTTAAAGGCTTAACTAGGTTAATTAGGCACAGAGTAATTAGGCAAGTCATTGTACAACGAAAAAAAATACAGCTTAAGGGGGCTAATAATATTGACCTTAAAATGGCTTTTAAAAAATAAAAACTGCTTTTATTCTAGCCAAAATAAAACAAACAAGACTTTTCCAGAAGAAAAAAATATTATAAGAATTACTGTGAAAAATTCCTTGCACTGTTCAACATAATTTGGGAACTATTTGAAAAGAAAAACAAATTCACAGGAGGGCTAATAATTTATTTCATCTGCATATAAAATGAGCTGAAACAACAGTAATCTTGAGATTTTTTGGGGAAAACTTAATTGTTTTATGCTCAATCCACTTAAATTTGTATAATAAAAAAAACAAGTTAACGTACTAGCTGGATTTGTGTTGGGACAACATAAGTGAATTGAGTGGAACCCTGCATTTTTTACAGTGAATCATCAACAATTAAAGTCAAAGAGATCCAGAAAGATACAGAATTACTGACTGTTTTATTAGTGTAGGGAGAAGATATAAGCAAAACGTTACGGATTAGCATGATCAAACATGAAAATACACCTTTTGTATGATCACATTTCTTTTTTTATTGTTTTTGCAATTATTGTTTTTGGGTGAACTATCCCTTTAATGTATTTAACTTTAATGTGTAATATTGGTTCAAGTGGATTTAAGTATCCACAAATACAAAAGTTTTATTTTTCACATTATTCCACACTAATAAAATCTTGAAAACTGGTGACCATTGACTTCCCTTTTTTCTACTATCTGCTGGATCTGAAATAGTCTTAAAATGTCTTAAATTTTAAAACAAAAACTAATTTTAGGCCCTAAAATGTCTTAAATTCACTAAAATATTGTGTTGTAGGTCTTAAATCATTTTAAAAAGGTTTTCATTTTCCTGTCCATGTAAAGCTATACCCAATTGGGAAAACACCCATGCAATCACTAACAATTTATTTTAGTAAAAGTTAAGAAACATTTACATATTATCTCTGTTTACTTATTAATATGGTTTAATTATCTTGCCTACAATAACGTTTGTTTTTAATGTTTTTTTAAGGTTTTAACTTGGCCATTAAAAAAATATTTACTGTAAGTCTAAAATTTCATTCATTATGGTCTTAAAACGATCTTCAAAATTCTTGAAAATTTGACTTGATGAAACCTGTAGAAACCCTGACTATGGATGTAAATGGTTACAGGTTTTCAGCTTTCTTCAAAATATCTTCCTTTTTGTTTTCAACAGAAGAAAGAAACTAATAAATGGGAGACAAGTCCAATTTCTGGTAATGATGCCACTTACTCCCAGGGCCATTTATATTGAAGCTTACCCAGTTCACCTATAGCGCATGTCTTTGGATTGTGGGGGAAACCGGAGCACCCGGAGGAAACCCATGCGAACATGGGGAGAACATGCAAACTCCACAAAGAAATGCCAACTGACCAAGCCAGGGACTTGAACCAGTGACCTTCTTGCTGTGAGGTAACAGCGCTACCCATTGCGCCACTGTGTCGCCCACTGTTCTCTGAGATTAGCTTGGAATATTTCTTAAAGTGTACAGAACTAAAATCCTACTACACATTCAATCATTCATTTTCCTTCAGCTTAGTCCCATTATTCATTTGGGGTCACCACAGCAGAATGAACCACCAACTTATCCAGCATATGTTTTACACAGCGGTTGCCCATCCAGCTGCAACTCAGTACTGGGAAACACCCATACACACTCATTCACAGACATACATCATGGCCGATTAGTTTATTTAATTCACTTATAGAGCATGTTTTTGGACTGTGGGTGAAACCGGAGCACTCTGAGGACCCACACGAACATGGGGAGAACATGCAAACTTCACACAGAAATGCCAACTGACCCAGTCGGCACACAAACCAGCGACCTTCTTGCTGTGAGGCAACAGTGCTAACCACTAAGCCACCTTCTCGTCCCTTCTACTATACAAAGAAAAGCATTATAAGTCTATGCTTTATTATACTGTAAGGAAGCCACTGTTATTGCTGTACTGAGGCAGACTGTAGACGTCCTGCTGTTGCAGTGAGGTTTGAAGGCCAGAGGAACAGTGAGCAACTATTAAGTGTCATATGATAGAGTTGGTCTGAAATGGGCAGATGTGGTTTTAACCTTTTTAAAATTGGCCTTTCGATGTGTGGTCCAGGGTGCATCACTGCATTATATCAGTGTCTTTATCTGAGGCTTAACTCTTGTGCATATTTATTTCATCCCAGTGACATTTATGAGTAAAAAAATAACAATAATCAAATAAATCATACATTGTTTGTTAAATGGGGGGTTCACCTAAAGACTTTAGTGTACTTATTTACTCATCCTCAGGTGTTTACAAACCTGCAACCATTGACTTTCATAGGAGGTAAAACACAAATACTGAGGAAGTCAATGGTTACACGTTTCCAACATTCGAAACAGCTTTTTGCAACGAGTGAAGTAGCAGTGAATATGACTGAATTTTCAGATTTGGATGAACTATCCTGTTTAACAAGCTACCATTATGATTTGTTTATAATATTTGGCACATTTTCTTCAGGCTTGTCCTGTGAAACAAATAATAGTTTTTTCAGCCTGTTTTCTGATTTTGTACATATACATATATTACATTATATCAGATAATATTTGTTAAGAGTATAGTGTAATATAATAACATTAATATAATAATAATAATAATAATAATAATAATAATAATACTCTCATTACTTTTTCAGTAACAAAATATTATGAAAAGCAACATGTTGAATCAGGGTATCTTCCGTCCACTCCATATCTGTTTTCAAACAAAAAAGGAAAACTACGAAAATGGCTGTTTTTTGGTTTTTCTTTTTGCTCAAAAAAAAATAAAAAATTAAAAAAGATTTTGGATCGATTTTCTAATTAGAATAAAAATCTAAGTATCATCTTTTGATATGATGTACTTTTAGAGAAAAATGATGTCCATATATGGGAACTCGTGGTCCGAATTTACATAAAACACTTTTTCCCGAATTTTCTTTTATGCATGTTTAACATAGAATTTTTTTTTTTTGAACTTGCTTTGACTATCAGAGAGTAAAAACAAAATTTTTTTCCCATTTTGGACCGTTAAAAATAGGGTTTGGGACATTTCATATTCTGCAAAACAGTTGCAGGATGACACTGTATGTCCGTAACAAAATCTAAAACATTGAAAGTATTTTAAATAGCCACTTAAGAGCTAAAATGTGCTCTATATATATATATATATATATATATATATATATATATATATATATATATATATATATACACACACACACACACACACACACACACACACACACACACATACATACAGTATATGTACAGTATATACAGTTAAAGTCAGAATTATTAGCCCCCCTTTGATTTCATTTTTAAATATTTCCCAAATTATGTTTAACAGAGCAAGGAAATTTTCACAGTATGTCTGATAATATTTTTTCTTCTTGAGAAAGTCTTATTTGTTTTATTTCGGCTAAAATAAAAGCAGTTTTTTTAAATAACCGTTTTAAAGTCAAAATTATTAGCCCCTTTAAGCTATATATTTTTTTTCGATATTGTATAACAATGGTTTGTTCTGTAGACTAACTCGCCTAATTACCCTAACCTGCCTAGTTAACCTAATTAACCTAGTTAAGCCTTTAAATGTCACTTTAAGCTGTATAGAAGTGTCTCGAAAATTATCTAGTTATTAAAACTATTATGTTTAGAAATATGTTGAAAAAAATCTGCTCTCCATTAAACCGAAATTTTGGGAAAAAATAAACAGGGGGAATTCAGGGGGGCTAATAATTCTGACCTCAATTGTGTGTGTGTGTGTGTGTGTGTGTGTGTGTGTGTGTGTGTGTGTGTGTGTGTGTGTGTGTGTGTGTGTGTGTGTGTGTATATATATATATATTCAAAATAAAATAGGAGGAAATAAAATAGCCCCAGGGCCCAATGTGTTCTTATTCTGGTCCCACAAACAACAATTTAAAAAACTAAACAATAAAAAAACACTAAGTAAACAACATTAATTATTATTATTAGCCTATTATTATTATTATTATTATTATTATTTTTTTTTTATTATTAGTATTATTATTTTTATTATTATTATTATTATTTAGGCCTACAGTAGCTCTGAAACAATCACGCAAATCAGGTGCTGCTCGAAAATGAAAGAATAATATAATCTTAACATATGATGGGTTTCTGAGAGTAAATAAACAGTATTTTAAAGACAGTGAGAGAGTGTATAAAAAAGGTTGGTAAAATAACCCAGCAAGCTCACCAAGAACATTTATTAGATTTCTGTGTCGTTACAGTTCAGACTCTTTTATGAGAACGATGTTTGCTGGTGGAGACAGCGATGTGCCTTTTCCATCTGCAGGGAAATAAAAGCGGCCAATACGACTCCCTCTCTCCATCCATCTCCCTTCTTTCCTCCTGTCTTTCTCTTTATCCATGTTTCACTAATAGCACAAACAACACCTACACACTCCCTCGGAAAGTCCATATGAACAAACTAACAGCTTCTGCTTCCTTATTCTGGCCATCAGTCAAAAGCTTGAAGACTTTAAAATATGTCGATTGTGAAGGTAATTTACTTTCCTCATAATTGGATTCAAGAATTCATGTGGTTACATAATTAAATCTTAAAAAGTGCCGAGAAGTGCTTTGAAATGTGCGTTTTTTATTAGACGTTTGGCGTGTTATAAAGCACAAATCATCTCAGACTGGTTTCTTTGACATGACAATGAGTTCCCTGCACTCAAAAGGCCTCCACAGTCACCAGATCTCAGCACCTTTGGGGTGTGACGTAGAGTAGCCCCTCCCCTTTCTTAACCCTTTCACACATAATCATACTGGTGTGATCAGCCTTGGCTCTTTCCTGATGCGTATGATCACACCGGTGTGATTAGAACATTCAGAGTGCACGTTATCAACTGCTAAAATTCAAATCTGACGGCACACACTGAGACACAGAAAAAGGTGCGCATCGCTTTTCCTAAATCACAAATAATCTGTATTTTTAAGCAATTTTATTTATTTTAGGTTTCAGAGATTCAAAAACACATAACTACAATCAAAACATACTATTTAAAGTTTGTAAAATACGCGCGGATGTCTATGAAGACAGCGATAATAATTATTTTTCAATATAACTGAACGATGTGCTCTGTTCACGTAAGATACACACTTTTTGGCTGAGATAAAGACCTTTTATTACGTTTGGCTAGCTAAAGCGATTTACTCCCGGGAGGGGGTTAAAATCAGGGGCTGTTTGACTTACTTCCAGAAGGAAGTTGAAATTGCGGGGCACGTCATTAGAGCTGTAAAGCTTAACTTTTCGATTTCAGGTGAAAAATCGAATCTGTTGGAGACGTCCAACAGATTAATATGTACTGAAAAAGAATGGGGAAGTCTTAGAGTAAAATGAGAAAATATGATAGACCTGTGTTTTGGAATATGGAAATACTGTATCTGATTGGGCAGTTAAAAGATTTAACTTGGGCCATCACCATACTTGTAGATCTGTCTCTGTGGGATATAATTACAATATGTGAGATCCGCGACGTGACTCGCCACAGATAATCTGTTGCGGGGGGGTTAAAGTCCCTGGCGTCTGGCTGAGATCAAGACCTTTTATTACGCTAGCTAAAGCGATTTATTCCTGGGAGGGGGTAGAAATCAGGGGCCGTGCGATTTACTTCCAGATGGAAGTTGAAATTGGGGGGCACGTAATTAGCGCTGTAAAGCTTAACTTTTTGATCCTAGGTGAAAAATCGAATCTGTTGGAGACATCCAATAGATTAATATATACCGAAAAAGTCCACAGAGGGGGGTTGATCACCATGAGGAAGTCCCAGAGTAAAATGAGAAAATATGATACACCTGTGTTTTGGAATATGGAAAAACTGTCTTTACACTGTTTTCATATTATTTGTTTTTATTTTCTTATACTTGTCTCTTTTATTGCTGTTTATGTAAAGCACTTTGAATTGCCATCGTGTATGAAATGTCTATACAAATAAACTTGCCTTGCCTTCTTTATATAACTAGAATATTTTCTCTATTCCTCTCCCAGATAAACAGTTGCTTACCTTCATGTATTTCGTAGAAAACTTACAAATAACCATGACTTAAATCCAGCAGCTCGGGAAAAAACGTGCTGCAGAAGAGGATGAAGTCTAGATGAGATACACCTGAGGATACTAACGTCAATATAGAAAAAAGAAACAAAATACGATATATACATAGATCAGGGCTATTCAATTGGCGGCCCGCAGGCCAAACCCGGCCACCGAGGCAATCTGTTCCAGCCCTCCAAATAGTGTGACCAAGACATCAAAAATTAGTTCAGTCGAAAAACGGCCACTATAGTTATGAAGTGACGTGAGTCTTTTAAATACAGCACGAGCTGCAGTTGAAGGCTGCACAGAGAGTGAGTCAAGTGACATTAGGCGACTGACGCGGGCAGCTGAAAACATTTGGATATGTTTGTAGAAAAACACCTTTTGTACAATGCACTGATATCATTAATAGTAATGCAATGATTAGCCAATTTCACTATTAACAGCGTTTTAATTCATTATGGTTAATTAATCGTAAAGGTTTCTCAACGCCGTGTTTCTGTTGCATGGAACAAAACTGCTGCAACTAAACAAAGTTATGCTAACTGTGTGCTAGTTTAAAGTTCCGAGCTTATATCGAGGCTAATACACACGCACATTGGATTACCTATAGCAGCAGGCCGTTCACATATTGCGACTTTTCCCCACGCAAGGTCATTATTTCCAATGGAGACGTGCGCAAGCGGACCTCCAGCCGCACACAGTAGATATTATCTCATGCTGTAGTGGTGAGAGTTGTGCGTGGCTTTCAGTGCAATGTAAAGAATAGATACGTTAGATGAATTACAAATTATTAAAATGATTATGTATGCATGAACGCAGATAATAACAACCGTTCATTTAAATTCTTAGCTAATATATAGCTTAAATTAACATAGGACAAATACTATTTTTTATTTATTCTTATTTATTTATTCATTGCTCTATCACTTATTTTCATTGTAAAATTATCACTCATGTTTAAATCAAAAACTTTTTCATTTATTTATAAGTGAAATGAACTATTGTTTGTTTTTTATTCATATTTTGTGCTGTATTTGGTTACTGAGCAGCAATAAACAACACTTTAAAATAGAAGCAGTTTTCCTGTGATTTTCTAAAGTTATTAAATGCATAATAATCATGATAACCATGAAACCATGATCCTTCATCAGACTATATAATTGTACAACCAAAATCTATAATCGTTGCATCCCGAATTGTTATGCGGTTTAAAACATAACATATGAATGTGTCTGAATGTAGAAGAAGCCTACTTGAGCAATGCACTGATTTTGTGGTACTTCGAAATGCAACATTTGAATATGTTTGTAAAAAAAAAAAGCCACATTGTACAATGCAGTGATGTTATGTAGTTTCAAAACACAACAAAATTAACGTTTTAATGTAGAAAAGGCCAACGTGGGTGTCTTAAGGAGCAAAAATACAGCATATGGGCTCTTATATTGCTGTTGTGTCATCAAAACTTATATTGCAAGCGATATGTCTCCGGCCCCTCATTTGGGATGCTTTTCATGGACTGGCCCCCATGACAAACTAATTGAATAGCCCTGATATAGATCATTGGGGCTGGTGGGTCACGTGATAAACTTGACGCATCGCCATGGTCACAAAAAAATCATGCAGGAGGATCAGCTGGAGTATTTAAAACTCACGCGTGAAAGGGTTAAAAAAAAAAAACAGCCAATAGCATTTTGTTTTTACACAGCTGCCAGTGAGAGTGGTTGAGCTCAAGCATGAAAAGCAAACAAGAAAGGTCTTGAAGGGGGTGGGGCATGTCAGACACTAGAGAGCATTTGATTGGTCGAGATTTGATGAGAATCTGAAGTATGAGGTGACGTGAATAAAACTGTTGATTCATGTAGGCAAAAGCGACAAACTGCAAGCTTTACATGTTTATATCAGGTTTATATCTTCTGAATGCAAATTTTGTAACTGTTTTGGAGCAAACTAGCTTATAAATATCCTTAAAACTAACAATAAGAAACATTTTAATTTCACAGGGCCTTTAACAGCAATCTTATTTTTAAAGAGTAAACATAACACAAGAGTGCTGAGGCTTTGAAACTATTGATTGTGAAGATGTTACTCATAGTTTATGTGGACTAAATGAAGACTTCAGATGGAGAAACCTTTTAATCCATGTGACATTTTTACTTTTATCAGGCATTTTCATCTGGCTTCTATGTTTAGGTTCAGTCATTTCACTTTAATGGCATGAAAATAAGGACTGACTAATAACCTTTCCTTCCCATTCAAGCTAAATTACAGCACTAAACATAGAACCCAGATGAAAATGAATGATAAAAGGAGAAAAAAAACATCATATTGACCAAGATGTTTTTGATTCTGAAGTCTTGAAATCTTTTTTATATCTCTTAAGAAACTGTAAATACTCCACCATGTGCAATATTATGTCTAATATTGCAATATTACAGTACAATAAACGCATTTTCATTCATTCATTTTCCTTCAGCTTACTCCCTTTATCATCAGGGGTCACCACAGTGGAATGAACCACCAACTTATCCAGCATATGTTTTAGACCGCGGAAACACCCATACACACTCATTCACACACATACACTACGGCCAATTTAGTTTATTCAATTCACCTATAACTCACGTCTTTTGACTGTGGGGGAATCCGGAGCACCTGGAAGAAACCCACATGAACATGGGTTGAACATGCAAACTCCACACAGAAATGCCAACTGGCCTTGCCGGGACTCGAACCAGCACCCTTCTTGCTGTGAGGCGACAGTGCTAACCACTGAGCGGAGCCACACACACATTTTTGTAACACAAAAACTCATTCTTTCATTTTCTTTTCGGCTTAGTCCCTTTATTAATCAGGGGTCACCACAGCGAAATTAACCGCCAACTTATCCAGCATATGTTTTACGCAGCGGATGCCCTTCCAGCTGCAACCCATCACTAGGATACACCCATACACACTCATTCACACAAACCCACTATGGACAATTTAGCTTACCTAATTTATCTATAGCGCATGTCTTTGGACTGTGGGGGAAACCGGAGCACCCGGAGGAAACCCTCACGAACACGGTATATATATTATATATATATATATATATATATATATATATATATATATATATATACATATATATATTATTTTTTTTTTTATATATTATTTTTTCCCCAATTTCTGTTTAACAGAGAACAGATTTTTTCAACACATTTCTAAACATAATAGTTTTAATAACTCATTTCTAATAACTGATTTATTTTATCTTTGCCATGATAATTATAATAATAATAATTCCTTACATTTATATAGCTCTTTTCTGGGCACTCAAAGCGCTTTACACATAGGGGGTAATCTCCTCATCCACCACCAGTGTGCAGCATTCACCTGGATGATGCGACGGCAGCCATTTTGTGCCAGACCGCACACCCCACACCAGCTGATTGGTGGAGAAGAGACAGAGTGATTAAGCCAATTATGTAATGGGGATGGTTAGGAGGCCATTATGGACAGAGGCCAGTGGGCAGATTTGGCCAGGATGTCGGGGTTAAACCCCTACTCTTTTTCGAAGGACATCCTGGGATTTTTAATAACCACAGAGAGTCTGGACCTCGGTTTAACGTCGAATCCGAAAGACGGCGCTCACTGAGCAGTATAGAGTCCCTGTCACTATACTGGGGCATTAGAACCCACACAGACTGCAGGTTGGGCGCCCCCTTCTGGCCTCACTAACACCACTTCCGGCAGCAACCTAGCTTTCCCATGTGGTCTCCAATCCAGGTACTGACCGGGTGCAGCCCTGCTTAGCTTCAGTGGGCGACCATGTGAGAGTTGCAGAGAGCTAGCTGCCGGCATGATGACAGTAAATAATATTTTACTAGATATTTTTCAAGACACTTCTATACAGCTTAAAGTGACATTTAAAGGCTTAACCAAGTTAATTAGGTTAACTAGGCAGGTTTGGGTAATTAGTCAGGTTATTGTATAATGATGGTTTGTTCTGTAGACTATCGGAAAAAAATAAAATGTAGCTTAAAGGGGCTAATAGTTTTGACCTTAAAATGATTTTTAAAAAATTTAAAACTGCTTTCATTCTTGCCAAATAAAACAAATAAGACTTTCTTCAGAAGAAAAAATATTATCAGACATACTGTGAAAATTTCCTTGCTCTGTTAAACTTCATTTGGGAAATATTTAAAAATTAAAAAAGGGGGCTAATAATTCTTGTTGCAACTTTATATAATAAATGTGTTTACTTTCTACTCATAAAATAATATTGGGAAAAAATGTCATAAATATACTTGAATGATTTCTGAAGGATCGTGTGACACTGAAAACTGTGGTATTGATGCTTTGCAATCTCAGGAATTAATTATGTTTTTAACAAATTGATATAAAATGTACGTCCATTTTCTGTAAACTTTCATTCAATAAAAGCAACCTTGATGAGTCTACAAGTCGTCTTCTAAAGCATTTTTTCAAAGTCGTAAAATACCAAACTTTGAATGGCAGTGTGTGACATTTATATCTTTTTACATGGAAAATGTTAATGCATCTAGTAAAAGATTATTTAAAAATGATAATATTATTTATCACTCCATGTGATACTATGCGTGGTTAACTGCATGTTCATTTATTCATTTTCCTTCAGCTTAGTCCCTTTATTCATCAAGGGTTGCCACAGTGAAATGAACTGCCAACTTATTCAGCATATGTTTTACGCAGCAGATACCCTTCCCGCTGCAACTTATTACTGGGAAACACCCAAACACACTCAAGCCGCCTTTTTACTGCACTCGACATTCGAACACGATTGTCAGAATTGTACACCCCCTTGTGGCGGTTGCACAGAATTTTCTGTTGTTGTGCACCCTGGAAGAGAAGCTGGATTCTCGCGGTGTCTGAAATAAAGGAGTGCAAAAGCAAGAGCCTTTATGCTCCGTGCGTTCACCATGGTTGAATGAATGAATACTAGAAACTCATAGGCCGCTAAAAAGTTTGGAGGGAATGTGGAGACAACAAAAAAATATATATATTTTTTTTTTCCTCATTTATGAATAGTAATTCTTTTAAATATAAAACTTTCTGATTCAAAAAATAACAAAAATGCTACTATTCCTCATCTCGCACGCACACACCTGCTTATATAACACTGGAATATGTCACATCCGGTCGGCCGGTCGCATACGGTCTAGTCGCAAGAGAAATATTTAAACGTATCCGCAGCTCAAATCAGATCCGAATTTTCCGCATACGGAGATGATCGAACTCTACACAGCTTCCGGACTACAAATGAATGACGTAGCTTGTCGTTTGTCATGTGAAGTCAGTGGAAAGGCAGCTACAGATTCACACAAACACATATTCATACACTATGGGCAATTGAGTTTATTCAATTTACCTATACTACATGTCTCTGGACTGTGGGGGACACCGGAGGAAACCCATGCCAACACGACTGGAACATGCAAACTCCACACAGAAATGCCAACTGACCCAGCCGGGACTCGAACCAGCGACCTTCTTGCTGTGAGGCAACAGCGCTAACCACTGAGCCACCGTGTTGCTTAACTGCATGTTGTTTTCTTTTAAAATGCACAATTTCACAGTATTTTTTCTCTTCTTCAAAAATTTGTATTGTCATCCTTGCTTTGTTGCGTTAATCCTTTTAAAATAAATTAAATTAAATATAAAAAAAAAAAATCACTAAATAAATAGTAATAAATAATGAATAGATAAACAAATAATAAAATACAAGTGAACATGCATACATACATGCATACATACATGCATACATACATGCATACATACATGCATACATACATACCATCCAAAGTGAGTTCCAGCAATATGACTAAGTGATCCAAATGACTCACTCAATTAAAACGAATCCTCAAACAGAAATGACTCACTAAAATGAATCAGACATTTGAGAGATTGTCTAATAGCTGGAAATTTCCATTATTGTTACAGTCATAGTACTGAAAATGTAATCACGTACATAGTTTTAGGATTTCTTGGCAAGTTATTTCCAAATACTGTGCCAACCGCAATGCTGTGAAATGATTTTAAAGATCAGCTTCTGCAAACATCAAACTTTAATAGCCATTTTTAAAAAGCAAAAGAAGCCCGTGAGGAGCTCAGCACAAGGTCTTGGTCTCATCTGTACGCATCTCACGCTCTTTACCAGCGAATGATGAAGCGCTTTGATATGGTCCATAAGACATAACATCAGTCAGTCAAACAAAAGAAGCCGTTGTTTGTGAATGACGGCATGACATTGTGCTGAAATATCTGGGCATTTTAAGTACATCAATACAAATATGAGAAGAAAAAAAAAAACAGAATGGCCTACGAAAAAAATAAGTAAGATGTACGCACATTGCAATATTTTGATTTTCTGCAATATACTGACATGGTCAAAATTGTTGGTACCCTTCCACTGAAGAAAGAAGAACTACACTAAAAAATGCTGGGTTCCACACAATCCCTTCATGTTGTCCCAACACAAATTGCTAAAGTTAATGTAATCATTTTTAAATGTGTATTGAACATGGCATAATTGTTTTGGTTCAACTCATTTTAAATATGTAGTTTGAACAAGAAAGAAAAGTCTTTGTGTACAAAGGTAACTAAACAGCTTAAAATTGAAAAAAGAAAAGATTATTAAAAATGACTGAAATAAACTAATGAAAATCAGATATTGCTTTCAAACTGTGGGTCAACAAAAGCATTAAAAAAGGTAAACTAATGAAACTGGCCTGGACCTAATAGAGGGTACCAACTGTTTTGACCACGTCTGTATATTGCAATTAAAAATTCTATTTAACCAGATTGCGTTAAATTCACAGCTCTAAATTCCCTCATTTAGATTGATTGGGATGATTCTGGAGGGGATTAAATCATTTAGATTTAATAATAAAAATACAAATTTAAAGAATTGATAAAAACAACAGAACAAAGACACAAATGAAATAAGCAGTGCTTTACTTCGGGGCCCTATCATACACCCGGCGCAAAACGTGTATGGCGCAATTTGTAGCTATTTTCATATCAGCGCAACAGTAATTTTCACGTTTTGCACCACGTTGTTTAAATAGCAAATCCAGTTTTGGAGATGTATGCACCGCCATATGGGGCATAAGAATATAACGGGTTTAATAAGCTCAGTTTTTTGACCACACTTCATTGATTGTTCATTTATTCGTTTGCTAGACATTAGAACTGAATTTAGAAATAGTTTTGAAACAAATCTGTGCACTAAATTAAATATATAGGCTAATGGATGTCTTCAGTGGAGTGCGTACAACAGCGTTTCCTTATCCACAAAAGTAAAGGAGTAAAGTAAAGAGAAAGAGGCCAAATGGAAGAGGCTTGTTCTTTATTCTCACGCTACAAATGCTTCGTTTAACTGTTTTCTTGCTAGTGAACCGTTCAGTTTTTCCACTTACAAAGTCCACCATGTAAATAGCATATGCGCCATGGCGCGACGCAACTGACTCTTAAAGAGATTGGAAGATGAGACTCTGATTGGTTTAATGCACGTTATGCTCGAAACACAACCATAACTCATTAAGAGAATAAGAACAAGCCTGTTAGACCATGCACCGGGCGCAGAGCGTATTTGTCCATCCTTAAAATAGCAAAAGTAGATTCAGAAACGCCCTTAATGCTTTTGCGCCATGTGCTTTAGACTATGCGCCTAGATCATTAAAATAGAGCCCATCATATTCAGGTACAGAAAATAAATAAGAAAATGCAAAATAACACCATTGTCTTCATCATAATAACTCAACACAATTAACCTTTTTTAAAGTTACAAATGATTCAAGTTTCTTATGGGTAATGCTTTAAGCTCTTCTGAAATTGTGACAGTAACAGTCCTTAAAAACACAGTAAAAAAACTATGTATGCCACATTTATTGTAAAATTTTGTAAAAATATATACTATAGATATTTACTAATAATTATAGTGTAGACTTGTGTTATTGTGCAGCTAAATATTTGTATCAATCTAATAAAATTAACCCTAACTGAAAAACGAATGCATCAAAATGTTGCAATCACTGCTAAAATTTATATAACGGCAAGTTTCTGATCAGCATGAACGTGTCAGATGGGTTACTCCAGATCTGGTCAATAGTGTCTGCCTGCAGACTTGCACATGCAAGCTGAGACACGCAGTCTCAGACACATGCTCTCAATAGAGGGGTAGGGTTATGTGTATGCATTTAAAGCATTGCATGCAGTCTCAGTTTGCACTTGGTCTGCAGCCAGAACCTTCTCGATCTGGTTATAAACTCTGTAAAGTAGACAACATTCAAGTTTAGAAAAACAGCTTTTTATTAAGACTGGTCTACAGCCTAAAAATAATTCTGCATAGGCTATTTTTGGGTTTCTGATGGCATTTCTATGACACTAATGCAAATTATACATTTTCACTCTACAGTATCATGGTTGCAAATGTGGCTCCTGCTCAACTACAATTCCAACTTAACATTGCACATCCTGTGACTATTGCAAATGCGCACAATATATGTAAAATCCTCAGGGGGTTTTAGACGACTGTGATAACAAATACACACACATTACAGGAGTTTTAACGAAGCTGGTCAGACGCAGACAGACAGTACGTTCAGCAGTAACTTTACTACCATAGAAATGCATCGCCATGTTTGTCACACATCAAAACAAGCTCAACTCTAGCTTCCCAACACACCAATCAGACCACAGTGAAACACTGACATCCAGGATATAGTCTTACTGTGAGAAGCCTGACTATGAATAAAGCGACAGCCAGGTCACCCTCCCGCCACAAATACATTTCATTTGCATCATTGCATTGTAAATCGATGTTTCAGGTTGGCTACACGATGTATCTGCACTTCAAAACACTGAAGACGCAGTTGTGCAGGATGCAAAACAAAGCAAGGACGACGAGCATATTATTCAGTTCATGCAGAGAAAACCAACACTAAACGCAAACAATATTACCAGCTAACAATGCTTATTCAGGAATGAAGAAAAAAAAGGGCTTCTCAACTTATTCAGTGAAAGAGAAAATCGTCTTACATGTTTTTTTGTTGGCATCCAATATTTTAAGTCCGATTATAACGTTCTCCAACCTATAGTCTCTCAGCTGAATGCTGGAAGAAAAACAATGCTGAAAGCACACAATATAATGCAAATAATCTCATAAATGGGCATATTGTGAATTGGAAAATGTTCTACATGTGGTGTTGTGAACCCCAGTGACTGTAAATTCAATCAAACAATACTGTATTTGGGCACAAATTCATCTATTACTGTAGATGCAAGTCTAATTTTAATATTATGCAATCTATAACAGTAGTTCTCAACCAGTGGGATGCAAAATAATACAATATTTACAACTAATCATATATTTAAGACTGGTCAAACGAAAGCAGTTGAATAGAAAATGCTGTGTTGCAGTTGACATTTAACGTTACAGTATTTTGGCACAAATTTAAAGGGATAGTTCACCCAAAATTGAAAATCATTTACTCACCCTTCACTTGTTCAAAACCTACTTGAGGTTCTTTCTTTTGTCGAACACAAAAGAAGATATTTTGAGGAATGTTGGTAGCTGGCACCTATTGACTTCCATAGTAATTGTTTTTCCTACTATGGATGTCAATGATTACCAGTTTTCAACTTTTCAAAATATTTTTGGCAAATTATAATTAACATTTTGGTTCAAAATAGGGCTGCACAATATATCGTTTCAGCATCGATATCACAATGTGCAATCGCAATAGTCACATCGCAAGATATGCAGTGTTGAGTCTTATGCAGAGTTCAGACTGCAAGATTTTAGCCCCGATTTTGACTCTCTGACACGTTTTGAGAAATCGCAGACAAACCGATGAAATCACAGGCAAACCGGTGCTCGTTCACGTGAGTGACAATCACACAGTGTGAACCATCAAAGACGCGATCTGAGAGAATCACTGATGAGCCGCTGACACCCGTGAGATATTTGGCGTGCTGAATATCTGAACCTGTCTGCGATTCAAATCATACCGTGTGAAATGTGTTCTGAATGAAAATAACATCAGCGATTACTGACAGCCAATGAGAGAGCAGCATTCACTAGTATGGGTGTCTGCAGGCCAGTGGGAGGTTGGGGGAGAAGTTAAAAGGGCTTCTTTTCGATCTATTTGGACCCAAGGAATGAAGGAAAAACTAGTGTAAATTTGGCAGGAGCAACCATGTCCAATAGTATCTGGATTGGTTGTGAGATGTAGTTTGCGGACCGAGACACAGCTGTCGACAATTCTTCCTATTGTAAAGTCATGCAGTGTGAAACCTTCTGTCCTGATCTATCTTGCAGTGTGAACACAGCAGTGACAAAACACTAGCCCAGATAGTCATGCAGTGTGAAAACATGTGATGGGACTTCTTTGAAAATCATGCAGTCTGAACTCTACATTAGTCTAAAAAAAAAAAAAAGTACTTTTTAAAATATTTTTTGGCTTGTTTCTATTCAAATATCTACATTTCAAAGCAAAACAAAATTATCTTAAAGGGGTGGTCCAGAGTGTATTTTAAGGCTTGTTTGTGTTTATAAGATGCAAAGCAATGCGTGTTCATGCTTGACTTGTAGAAAATCACATAATTTTTTTATATATCTTACTTTGATTATATACAGCTACTCAGCTAACATGAAAAAGACTGTCATACTTCCTAGTTCCTCTGAAAGGCCCGCCCTCAAGAGGCTCTGATTGGTCCTAGCATAATGTGCTGTGATTTGCGGATCAGCTCCACGTCATGCTTTTGCGCTTTGTAAAGTCCAGTCAGAGGTTCAGAGCAGCTGTTAGCAGCGTTAACTGCCTGAATTAGACAGAAATAAAGAGCACACAGCTCACGCCTGCTTTCTAAAACAACATCTGACAAGTGTCTTTCACATATTCGGAATAAGCATGTGTAAGAAATATAAAAAGTTTTCACGTCTTTTGCGAATTTGTTATTTGAGATGCAGAACGCACGGAAAGCGTCCGCATAGAGAAACACGCATAGAAAGACAGTGCAGCGCTGCTGAAGATTGTGGGTGTTTACAGAGGTTTGACTGATAAATATGAATTTGTAGCTAAATTGTTAGCGGTGCCAAACAGCTTTTCCCGTTGTTTACTTGATTGTTTACGTCCTCACTACAACATACCACTATAACGCTAGAAACTGCGCCCGTAGTTGATCAATTTAAACAAATAACAATCCACAGCTTCGTCTGTTGGAGGAGCTTTAACCGAATCCAGCACTGAACTGGGAGAGATTCTGGAAGTTCTCCTTTGTCAAATGCTAGCACTATATCTTTTTATAATTCTCTGGAACATAATTAAAATTCAACTGTAAGCACTTCTCTCTTTGTGTCGTGTCCTTTGGAAGCCCAAATACAGAAACAGAAGAAGCTCTGTGGAAATAACAGCGTTTGGAACTCGGTTTGCTGTAGGCTTTGCTAAGCTAACTCTGTAAAAGCCAATGTCTCCCTTTGCATTGAACTTTGAGCGTCTCACATTCAGAGATGTTGTTTATGTTCACACATCAACATTACACATCAACTAAAGTTTAAAATATGATATCGTAGTGAACCACCCCTATAAATAAAATTTGACATACTGTGTCTTTAAGAAAATATTGCTGGCTATGCATCCTATTTAAATTGACAGTATTTGGCACAAATTCAAGTTACCTGATCTACTAAAATAATAGTAATCATGAAAATTACACAATGTAGAACAAAACACAAGCCAGACAACTGTACACTAGGACTAAGCTAGTTTGTGTCAAGCATAATGAACTTCTTTCTGTGAATTATTAGCTTCCAAGAGAGCAAAACTTTTGAAATTCAGGAGACAATATTGTACAATTTTGTTACAAGGTCGCCACTTCATGTCTAATGTAAAGTCCTGAAGCAAAACCACTCGAGAATCTCTGCCATAGAGCCAAAGAAAAAGAAAGACATTGAGCAAATATGCAAACATCGCAAATTGCATCAAAGTTCGAATAATTCGAAATCTTTCCAGTGCAAGTGAAATCAGACATTGCATTATTTAAGCCTTGTAGAGGGAGACTGGAGAGGAGCGAGGGGTGGGGAAGAATCGAGAGAGATAGTGAAAGATGTTCGCTCGCACGTGTAACAGATGAGTCACATGGATCCTCGTCAAAATTTGATCAATTATTTATGCTATAACATTTTATCATGCTTGCACTCTCAGAGCCCTCAAGTGTCTTTTACAGTGAGATTTTAGTACCGGTGCATTTTGATATCAGCACTATTAGGCGTGGCTGGCAAAGCGAAGAATTTCACATCATCTGACTGCTTTAATGACTTAGACTCCATCGTGTTAGTGCATACTGAGGTTTATATCAATAAATAAGAGCGTACTACTTACATAAACATGCTTTGCTTCTATAATGTATATTATATATTCAATAACGCAGCAGATTCCAATATGCATTTAATATACATCTGAATGTATATATGATAATCTGTTAGATTAATATGCATCAATGCGTTCATATCATCAATATACTGAAGCTCAGAAACTAATGTGGCTTGGTTTGGGACAGAGCATGGCTAACAGCGCAGACTGTCTGTAATAATGAATGGAAAAATATACATTAAAATACACACACACACACACACACACACACACACACACACTCATCAAACCGAAACATTGCACATACGCTTATATGTAAAAAGATCTATGCATCAAGTGTGCCAGAGATCAAATAACCATGAGTCCAGTTTATGTCAGTTGATTCCTGATCTCAGGCAGGCACATATAGACGTTTTAGCTGACAACTGGCTTAGTAGGTTTTAGGTAATGCATATCATTGGGGTGTAAAACATCGGGTGTGAAGTGCACTTAAATAAGGTCTGTTAAAAAAAACCCATCAACAACATCGTAATCGACTGTGAATATGGCTGTAATATCGACTATATAGTTGTTTTTATATGTAAAAAGCACGAGATTACACCTCACACACTCGAATCGTGTAGCACAAAGCATTGACCTGAACGCACAACAAATAGAAATGTTCCGCAGGGTTTCTGAAAGGATTGTGGATACCTGTTCATTCCCGGCCCGTGTCCGGTGCCCATTCCCCCGGCAGGCGCTCCATTGCTCGGCTTGTGGAGCTGTCCACCGCCCGCTGGTGCTGAAATGGAAGCCGGGGCTCCAGCCGCGGGGACAGCGCCTCCCGGTTGCCCCGGCTGTCCCTCTCCTTCGAGGCTCGCTTCATTCCCCATAGTCCCTCTGTGTGAGGCGGAGGACAAAGACGAGATCTGCTGACGAGCGTCTGATTGGGGTGTATTTAAACACTGGGAAAAACTCAGCGCAGCTCCTCTTCCGCCATCATCACCTACAATCCAGCATCCTGAGCAGAGCGCGCACGCGTGCGGCCAACGGAAGGGCTCGACCGAGCACGCGCGGAGCGGGGAGCGCGCAAAGGAGGAGCGGCGTGTGCGCGCTCGTGTCCTAGATCTACAGTCCTGTAGACTCGAGCCTTGGAGAAATGCACGGCATAGATTACCGGCGGCTTCTACTAACAATAAAGGTAATAATAAAGCGTATTCGGAGTCGGAATAAGCTTGGATACATTTTTCATTTAAAAAATATGAAGTTGTCCATATTTGAACTAAATAAAATAGTATTGAAAATAGTTATAAATAAAAGAGCCAATCATTTTGTAGCGTAGCTTTATGTTTTATACTTATAAGACCTAATATATTATTTATTGAGTAAGCTAAATGGGAGCAAATACGTGTGTTCTTATTATCATTATTTAGTAGCATTAACATTTTATATTTAATAATTGACATAAGCAGTATATTTACAAAATATATACATTTATTATTAATGGTTGTAGTAGTAAACATTCTTACCAGAAATACTAGTACCAATGATAATACTAAATACGATTATAATTGTATTAATTACATTTATGCATTAATCCTTTTTATCACTAAAAATAACAATTATTTACCTGTTAAAATGTACCTGATTATCTGTTATTAGGAGCAGATGCAGTAGTAGTAATATACTCATAAATAAAATTATAAATTAATTGCCGGTAAACGCATAATTGTATTCATTTATGTAAAAATTGGAGATGTCCATATTTTATCCAATTTTATATATATGAAACAACCAATCATTGTAGTGTAGAATTACTGTTAAATTATTATTTACTGAATAAGCTAAATGTGTTGTCTTATCATTATTTAGCAGCATTAAAAAAAATTTACATGTTTAAAATTGTAATTATTAATTTATGAATTAGTTCTTTATCACTAATATCATTTACCGGTTTATTTGTTGTTAGGAGCAGAAGCAGTAGTAGTAATATATTCATAAATAAAATGGTAATTTAATTGCAGATAAATGCATAATTTTATTCATTTATTTATTTAATGCTACTAATAGTCATAATAATAATAATAATAATAATAATAATAATAATAATAATAATAAGCTCTGAATTAAATATTGTATAAATTAAAATTAATTTAAAATATTAAACTAGAGTTGTCCACATTTTATCCAAATAAATATTTATTGAATAATAATAATAATAATAATAATAATAATAATAAATATAATAATAATAATAATAATAATAATAATAAATAAATAAATAAATATAAAATAAAATATATACAGTGGAAGTCAGAATTATTAGCCCCCCTTTGATTTTTTTTTCTTTTTTAAATATTTCCCAAATGATGTTTAACAGAGCAAGGAAATTTTCACAGTCTGATAATATTTTTTTATATTTTATTTTGGCTAGAATAAAGCAGTTTTAAATTTTTTAAAATCCATTTTAAGGTCAAAATTATTAGCCCCTTTAAGCTAATTTGTTTTTCAATAGTCTACAGAACAAACCATCGTTACAGTAACTTGTCTAATTACCCTAACCTGCCTAGTTAACCAAATTTACCTAGTTAAGCCCTTAAATATTACTTTAAGCTGTATAGAAGTGTCTTAAAAAATATCAAGTAAAATATTATTTTCTGTCATCATGACAAAGATAAAATAAATCAGTTATTAGAAATGAGTTATTAAATCTATTATGTTTAGAAATTAGTTGAAAAAAATCTTCTCTCCATTAAACAGAAATTGGGGAAAAAATAAACAGGGGGTCTAATAATTCTGACTTCAACTGTATATAAATGAAACAACTAATAATTTTGTAGGGTTATATCTTATATTTATAAAAATGAAAAAAAAAAAATCTACATTTACAGTATAATATTCTTAAAAACATAACCTTAAAAATATCATATACCATATATTAAAAATAAACTTGAAAATATAAGTGTACTCTTAATACCATTATAGTAGCAATAACATAATAGAAAATATTTTATTTTAATAAAAGTTTATTTATTTTTAATTGCATATAAGAAATATAATTACAAAAGAGTAATAATTATTAGCAGTATTAATAAACATTGCTATTACCAGTAATACTTCCAACAAAAAACCTAGTAATATCTAGTAATGTTTTATTTACTAATTTATAAATTAATCTTATTTATCACTAAGCTACTCTACCATATTTTATAACTATACTACATCTGAAAACAACATTTGCATAATCTTATAATTTAGTTGGGCTGTAGCTGTCGCTTGTGCATTTAAGTAAAAAAATACATTAATAATAAAAACAATTTATTAATAAATGTATAAATGAATGTGAAAATATGTTCAGCATATTGGTTTCAAACACCAGAACAACATGGTTGCCACCTTAATTCACAATCTGCAACTGAAATTAAATTTAGAATGCATTTTAATTTAATCTGAACCAGTTTCAGCTGTCACCTCTGAACTTCTGCATCCGAAGAGCTTATAATATTCAGTAAACCTTTAAAGCAAAGTAAGTAAAATATTAATGCTTCATGCCGCAAAGAGAAGTGATTTTTGTTGTGATCCTGTGCAAAAGAGGATGTCTGCAGCAAAAGAAAAAACATGAGCTCAGCAGATAAAGGATGACACTCTTTCAAAGTCACCATACTTTTCTCCCAGATGGAGAAATTGTCATTTCACACCCAAGCAGACATGCTCAAATCATCAATCAGTTAAATCAATACTAATTCTGACTCCATCCCAAGCTGTTGCAGCAAAGACACTAAGACTAATACATGAGTGCTACAATCCCTATAGCAGAAGTCTCAGATTCACCTGCACGAAAAGAAAAAAGACAAACCAAGAGAAGAAAAGAAAAAGATAATAAAATAAAAAAAAACACACAAAGATCTGCTTTAACTTCAAACAGGTTGAATTTACACTCACCGGCCACTTTATTAGGTACTTGTCCAACTGCTTGTTAACACAAATGTCTAATCAGCCAATCACATGCCAGCAACTCATTGCATTTAGGCATGTAGACATGTTCAAGATGATCTGCTACTGTTCAAACCGAGCATCAGATTGGGGAAGAAAGGTGATTTAAGTGACTCTGAACATGGGATGATTGTTGGTGCCAGACGGGCTGGTCTGAGTATTTCAGAAACTGCTGATCTACTGGGATTTTCACGTACAACCATAGGGTTTATAGAATATGGAAAATATCCAGTGAGCGGCAATTCTGTGGCAGCAATATTTTTTTAACACACTTTGGGCCCATTAGTACCAATAAAGCATCGTGTCAATGCCACAGCCTACCTGAGTTTTGTTGCTGACCATGTCCATCCATTTATAACCACAGTGTATCCATCTTTTGATGGCTACTTCCAGCAGGATAACGCGCCATGTCATAAAGCACAAATCATCTCAGACTGGTTTCTTGAACATGACAATGAGTTCACTGTACTCAAATGGCCTCCACAGTCACCAGATCCTCAATCCAATAGATCACCTTTGGGATGTGGTGGAACGGGAGATTCACATTATAGATGTGCAGCTGACAAATCTGCATCAATGCGTGATGCTATCATGTCAATATGGACCAAAATCTCTGAGGAATATTTCCAGTACCTTGTTGAGTCTATTCCATGAAGGATTAAGGCAATTCCGAAGGCAAAAGAGGGTCCAACCCAGTACTAGTAAGGTGTACCTAATAAAGTGGCCAGTGAGTGTACGTCAATGCCTTTTTTTTTAATCAAGCTCTTCCATTACCAATCTACTTCATTAAAACAATAGTTTAAGGCATGCATTAAATTGACCAAAATATGAGCCTCCAGCTTTAAGAAATTGATAGTAATTAGAAATATAACATTACTGAGGATACGCGACACTCAAGACTGGAGTAGTGCTGCTGAAAATAGGCATTTGAATCCTATATTTATATAATATTTCACATAATTATTAATGCTTTTACTGCCTTTTTAATGCAGTAGTGCATTAGAGACAGTAGATGGATCAGTGTGGTATCTAAGAGAAAGATTAAGAGTTCATTCAAGTTCTTCAAGGCAACCAAGTTTAAAACCCTGAACGTGGAGGTCAGGTCCTCGGACTGAATACATCTTCACTCAGAGAATAGAAGAATATTGGACAACAAATCACATAATTCTTGGTGAAGATCAGAAAATGTGGTGTAGGAGTATGCTTAACACATATTTTCATTTCATTCTTAATGGATAAACTTTGGCATAAACTGTGTATTTTATTTAATTTTTATTTTCTTTTTAGTTATTTTTGTAAATCTATTTGACCTTCAGAATAAAACCCATTTAAAATGTCAATATTTCATTACCAGTGTCATTTAAGCAAAAAGCTAATGTGTTAACAAGCTAATATTTTTGTTGCCAAGTCATCAACAATTTATTATTTCACCAAAATAAAATATGATCATGCTTTGATTTTGAATGATTTAATTAGGATAGTAAGGTCTGACTTTGCTCAGACAAAAATTTTGTCACTTAACAGAAATAATGTACAGTATAGAATATAAAGTCATGCTGCAGTGGAAAAAGAGTTATTATTGTGAATGACTCCCATGAGCTTGGAGGACTCGTATAACTTATTAATAAAGTCATCTGGAATGGCAAAGAAAGCGTCCTTGCAGGACTCCCAGAGTTCATCAAGATACCTTGGATTCATCTTCAATGCCTCCTCCATCTTAAGCTGCGGTCACACTGTGAGTGCAAAATTCTGTTGTACGGCGCTGCGAAAAGGGGCGGGATTGAACAAGATGATTAGACATTAAAAAAGCGAGCGATTGGTCCATGTTTTAAATTTCTGTCCAGAGAGGTCATGTTTTGATCCTCGATTGGTCTCACGCAGTCAAGTGATGCGTTTTCGCAGGTCAGAGTTCACCAAGCTTGAACTTTGTACCGCAGCGAACTCGGAAACGTGACGCATGACCCTGCGTTTCTGGTCTGACGCATTCGCGTGCGTATGAAATGGAAGTCTATGGGGAGAGAAGTCCAGTGTGACCGCAGCTTTCCCCAAACATGCTCAATAATGTTCATGTCTGGGGACTGGGCTGGCCAATCCTGGAGCACCTTGACCTTCTTTGCTTTCAGAAACTTTGATGTGGAGGCTGAAGTATGAGGAGCGCTATCCTGCTGAAGAATTTGCCCTCTCCTGTGGTTTGTAATGTAATGGGCAACACAAATGTCTTGATACCTCAGGCTGTTGATGTTGCCATCCACTCTGCAGATCTCTCGCACGCCTCCATACTGAATGTAACCCCAAACCATGATTTTTCCTTCACCAAACTTGACTGATTTCTGTGAGAATCTTGGGTCCATGGAGGTTCCAAAAAGTCTTCTGCAGTATTTGTGATGATTGGGATGCAGTTCAACAGATGATTCATCAGAAAAATCGACCTTCTGCCATTTTTCCAAATGATCAACTAGAAGTCAAGTTATTATTTGTTGCTCTTACAACTGGGATCAACTACAAGACTTTTGTCAGGTAGTGTATAGGTTTTTTTCTCTTGGTTAAGCTCTTTTTTTTTTTTTTTTTAATTAATTTGATATTTTTCCCTAACATATAAATTTGGGCTACTAATTTTTGGACCGTTATGGTAAGTTATTTTGTTAGATTAGCTCCAGATTTTACTTCAGTACTGACTAATCTTATGTATATGCACAAATATAATACTGTAAAGCTTCCTTTATAGAAATATTAATTTAAAGGAGAAGTTTGTGAGGGGTGCACTCATATATGCTAAGCACTGTATGTGAATAATTTTTTTTTCTCTTCAATATTGTTATCAGCCATTCTGTACACATTGAATCAAGTCAAATGTTGAAGAATGTTGCTGATAACGGTTTACTAAAAAACACAAAAAAAAAACATAAGTAAAAAAAAAAAAAGCCCTATCGTAAGCGCATGCAAAGCCAGTTTGTTTTTTCTATTGGAATTATTTTTTCCACAAACCAAACTCTTTCAGACATCAAACTCTTTCAGACTACAAATACGCTGTTTGAAGGTCAAAGTAGACATTGCTTCTTTTGGGAGACAAAAAAAAAAAAACTCGTATTTTATTTCTTTTTCGCCTTTATATTCACAAACGTCTACACTACACACTTTGCCTTGAGTTAGACCTTGGATATATACAGCGCAAGCCAATAAAGCACCAACAATCGATAACAAAGCGATAAATCCCACAGCGGTTTAACCTGTGGTTGGTAAAATCATCAAGGTTAAATTAAAGAGACCTAAGAAATGTACTTTAGATTAAATTATTGTAGACGTAGTGAAAAGTGCGTATATTTGCCGAGTGTGTCCTGTCTGGCCCATATCAGATTAACTCATTTTGAGACCTAATTGAAACACAGCTGACTGACTGGCAGCGAGTCTTGGCATGGTGGCACGTTCACTACAGCTGAGTCCTCTCGTAGGCCTCCTGCTCACACAGCTGGTCCACAATTATCTCTGTTTGCATGCGACCGAGACAAGCAAATATTGCATGAAGCACATCGGCCACACTGAGATTAGCTGGGGTGCAACTTAAGAACAAAGCGTCTGGTTTAAAGGTGAATCTGACATTGAAAGCTTTTAGAGCTTAAGGTTGTCAGAGGAAGGTTTGTTGAATTATTACAGATGTTTAGTCATTAGTTTAAAGGTCCCATGAAGTTAAAATGAAGTTTTTTAGATGTTAGTATCAGCATTCTTAGTTTTAAGATATCTAAAACTAGTCAGTGTGCTCCAAAACTTATGTTTAGAAGATGAATTAGTCACTTCCGCCTAAATCAGGGGTTCCCAAACTCTGTCCTGGAGGGCTGGTGTCCTGCAGATTTAGCTCCAACTTGCCTCAAAACTCCTGCATGGATATTTGTAGAAAGCCTAGTAAAGCTGCGGTCACACTAGAGTTTGAGCGTCCGAAATTCTGTCGTACAGCACTGCGAAAAGGGGCGGGATTAAACAAGATAATTAGACATTTTAAAAAGCGAGCAATTGATCCATATTTTAAATCTCTGTCCAGAGAGGTCATGTTTTGGTCCTCGATTGGTCTCACGCAATCACGTGATGTGATTTCGCATATCAGAGTTCACAAAGCTTAAAGGGCCTCGAAACCCCCTGTCTCAGCAGGGTGTTTTCACACCTCTGTTTTGAAAAAAGTCAGGAAAGTTGGGCGTGTCCAGCTCTGGGAGTGTCGGGAGTGTCGGGGGAGGGAAAGAGGATAAGATTTTGCATAGGAGGGAGTTAACATTTGGGCACGCGCTAAGTTTGACAGGAAAAACAAACACACAGAGGCTGATTTGATATGGCGAATAAGAGAAAAAAAATCCTCCGCATTTCTCTGTAACTTATGTACTCGGTAGGCAGCGTCAGAAAGCCGTGTGTGTATAGACTATCCTGTCACAAATTGCAGCGAAAATCCTGCACGACGGGAATAGTTTGTGTTTACATGTTTACACTCGGAGAGCAGCATTTAAACAAAGGGCACTGCACTGCAAACACTTACCAAATCTGTAGACAGACAATCAAACTGGAGCTGTGTCTTTTTATTAAAAGGAGACGAGCGGCATCGATCCGGATTTCACCATTTCCAGATGAGAAAAGCTCTCGGGTAAAAATGTTCCTTACAAACGCGTTTCTGTCGAGTGTCGCGTGCACTGTAATCCACACGTGAGTCGAGCAGCTCTCTCATAAAGGGAAAATGAAAACAAAACCTTCGTTGCAACACACTAATAACACCTACGATTTGGTCTTGAAATTCTTGTTCTTTCACTTGTTTTGGCAACACAACGTGGCGTCTCTCTGCCGTCTGTACAGTGTAAACTGGTAAACAGTCTCCGGAGCTATCATGCATATTAATGAAGTTTCACGTCATACACAATAGAGCGCGCTGATTAGTTTGAAGCACGTCTTTCTCATGAATTAATACCGCACACTCAGATACGTAAGAACGTCCTAGAAAAGACAGACAGCCACTCTACAGCTGGATTTACACGCAAGTATCACATGGCCGTGACGCAGCTTCAAAAATTCGTTTCAAACCGGAAGAACGAATTTGCTCAAAATAACGCAAAAACAACCAATTTTCACTTTTTAGTGCAATATATGTGTCCTAATAGTGTTTATAGCAGCGTGGGACACATATATGACTGTCAACAGCTCAAAAAAAGTGTTTTGGTGTTTCGTGACCCTTTAAACTTTCCAACACAGTGAACTGCAAAACTTGACGCACGACCTTGCGTTTCTTGTCTGACGCATTCGCATGCGTATGAATTGAAGTCTATGGGGAGAAAAGAGCAGTGTGACTGCAGCTTAAGAGCTTAGTCCAGGTGTGTCTGATTGAGGTTGGAACTAAACTTTGCAGGACACCGGCCTTCCAGGATTGACTTTGGACACCCCTGGCCTAAATGGATCAACGGTTTTGTTTTTTTCTACGTCACCTCATACTTTACAGTAGTTTCTCGTCAAATTGTGACCAATCAAATGCTCTCTAGTGTCTGACATGCCCCGCCCCCTTTAAGACTATTCTCAATTGCTTTTCATTTGATATGCTTGAGCTCTCACTGGCAGAGCGGTGTTAAAAACTAAACACTATTGGTCATTTTTTTTAAAGGGGAGTGGCTACTCTATGTCCCACCCTGTCATCATGTTTTCGTCAAATTTCTAATAAAAATGCACTTTTTAGACCCGTTCCATACATTTTAAAACCTCATCACCACTTTAGATTTTAATCTGTAACACTGGCAACCTTTTAACTTACAGTATATTTACTAAATGCTGATTGTAATAAACTAAACTTTAACTAAAACATTATTTACATATTAAATAATAATGCTAATCCAGTAGGTGGAAGATGAATTATCGGTTTGTAAACATTCAGGATGCGTGCACAGCGAGGTTGCAGAAAAAAACCGGGAGCACTAGCATCTATAGCGAGGGAATGACATCCGATGCGGTACAGAGTTTGTTGTTGTATTAAAGATAAGTTATATTGATTACATATTATATATATTATTTACATAATGCTTTCAGCGTATTATAACAGCTCGTCACTCAGTTATAAGCACAGTTATTCGGCAAAATTAACGTTAAAGTGAGCGGTGTTCGTCTGACAGATCCATTTGCGATTGCACCTTCCCAATGGATATTTGATACAACGAAATGGCCAAGCATCCAGCCCGAAATATACAACTATCTCATTGAAACTCCAAGTGATTTTACAAGAGAAGTTAAAAGGCCTACACGTTTTTGGATGCCTACAGTTTTGTTCTGTGTGGTCATGTGCAAGAAATAATGTTCCATGATTACCAGATTCAAAACTTTGTAGTGCTAAAAACCGAGGTTCTGCCTAGCCAAAGACGAGGAAAGAAGACTGAGCTGTACAAGGCCTGGGTAATCATCAACAAGCAAAACAACTGCATTCTGACAGCAAACTGCACCTGAAAGGCAGGATATGTGCACTTACATTTTTACACTTTATTCTAAGCATTCAGTGTCCGCAGTTTAATTAACCATATTTAACTGTTTTTGCTGAAATCATTGCTGCAATCAAAAATGAGTAATGTGTATGATTCAGCATAGCGTGAACTTACCTGATATAAAATGAGAACTGCAGAGTCGAGCATTGTTAATTAGGTCCTCACTTCATTCAGCTCTTCTGATGGTTGTTAGCCAAAGACCTCTACGGTTGGCATTAAAAGCGGTGTGGTGTACGGTAAAATTTAAGTTTTCTATTTCTGGACTTTTTGGCATCCTACCGCACAACACGACATGTTTGCTATTGCAACCAGTCTTTTTTTGCAACCTGTATGCGCGGTTGAACCCATGTGACGTAGGTTGGTAATTCCCCTATAGAACAGCAGGAATAACAGTAACTGCAGTAAACAAAGCAGTGTATCAATTTTAATAAACTACACAGCATCCCATTATTCACAGATTAAATTCAGGCAAACTTTAGCTTACAACTAGACATTGTATAAACAAAAAAAGATACAAAACGTAAAACATTGTAACATAGCATTTAAGCTTTTTTAATAAGGTCCTAAATTGATGATCAACTTTTAATACTTTTTAAGACCCTGCAGACTCCCTGAATTATTAAAGCTATTTAGTTATGAGTTTAAGATTTGTCGCAAGGGCAGCAGTCTCAGGAGAGAACCCCAGACTTCCCTTTCCCCAGACACTTCCTCCAGATCCTGAGGTGTTCCTAGGCCGGCCGAGAAACATTGTCCCTCCAGCGTGTTTTGGGTCTTCCCCGAGGCCTCCTCCCGGTGGGACCTGCCTAGAACATCTCCATATGTAGGTGTCCAGGAGGCATCCAAAACAGATGCCTGAGCCACCTCAGCTGGCTTCTCTCGATGTGGAGGAGCAGCGACTCTATTCCGAACTTCTCCTGGATGACAGAGCTCCTCAACCTATCTATAAGGGTGCAGCCTGCCAGACTGCGAAGGAAACTCATTTCAGCCGCTTGTATCCAAGATCTTGTCCTTTCAGTCATGACCCAAAGCTCATGACCATAGGTGAGAGTAGGAACGTAGATTGACCGGTAAATCGAGAGCTTTGCCTTTCGGCTCAGCTCCTTTACCACAACGGACCGATACATCGACTGCTGCTGCTGCTGCTGCTGCTTAATGTATTTGTATTTTATGTATGTTTATGTACATTGATTTTACTGTATTACAAGAATTTTTATACAAAAAATATTAATTACTACATTTTCAACAAATAAAATATGATTTATTATTAGTGATGTCTATTTGATATCACTCATTTTATTTTTAGTAACAAAAATTATTTGCATTTTGATTGTTTTAGCATTAGTTAACTAAAATATTTTTGATTTCAATGTAAAGTACACTAATAAACAAACAAATAAGCAATATAATACATATTAGTCTTTTGTAGATAATCGAATGGTCTAGATAATCGAATATTTGCTTAACACTAAAAACCTGAATGTATCTTAAATGCACATATCCATGTTTATTATTTCAACACTGTTCCACAGCTACTGTTGACCTAAATAAATGTTATTTTCACAATTAATAAAAAATGCATTTTAAAATTACTATTATTTAAATAAAATTAAATGGATTCAAATATAATAATACACACTTTGATGATTTTTGAGGGGAAAATTTGCTCATTTATGAATATACATTTCATTGTTTAGTTCATTAAAATATGTTTTATACAATTAAACATCTTTATGTAATCTTTATGTTAATGCATCTTTATGTTTTATGTGCATTTTACATATTTATATATTTTATGAGCATTTATTCATATTTTTATAAGCATTATTATATTTAAGCAAATCTAAAAAAAAATAATAGTTTACACCTGAACGTTTGTTTGTGATTCCAGTCTATCTGTACTGAACAGTAAACAAGAAGACGAACTCTTTAAGAGCATGACAGCTTCAACAATTTGGAGAAATTTTTACAGCCAAACGGAACAATAACTAACAAACAAAATGCAATCTTTTCACACAAACACCATTATAACCCTGATCCAGAGCAACCATGAAGAGCTGAAGCACAGAAAGAAATCAGACAATGGGCTATTTTTAGCAGAACTGCCATGAACATGGAGGTCAGCAACACTAGTATGTTCTTCATAGTGGATGATTGGTCTTGGGCGGCCTCTGGCACACTGGCAAACCACCAACAACTCATTGTCAATGAAGTGGCAATGATGAGACTGCTCATGGAAATGAACAGTAATATGAAACTAATTAACTACTAGACTATCAGGCAGAACAGAAAAGACAGACTCTGACTGTATGAAAATGGTAAAACTAAGCGTAAAAGTGAATTGTAGACAGGTGATCATAATCTGATTCTGAACAGGTGCTGAGTTACTACAGAAGAGAAAGAAACACTTCAACGGCGACCTCTAGTGGGAGTTGTCATTCATAACTCATTTCTGCCATATAGAAACAGCATTCTTCCATCCTTTTCTTACAGAAAATCACATATATATAAATTGTATAGAATCAGTTAATTCTGAAAATAATAAGTAATCTATTTAACTGGATTTATTAGCTATATGTTTGAGTAAAATGTGAATATCTATATCAAAATGTAAATATTGTTTGAATACCTACCTACCTGTCTACCCATTCATGCATCCATCATTCATCCATTCATTCATTCATTCCACCATCAATCCACCCATTATTTGTCCATTTATCATCCAAATATCTAAATAATTATACATACATATATCCTTCCAGCCACATTCATCCATCATCCATCTATTAATCCCACCATGCATCAAACATTGACCCATCCACCATCTATCTATCTCTCTATCTACCCATCATCCAAATATCTATCATCCATCCATCTATTTATTTATTCATCAATCTATCCAGCCATTCATCCATTATCCTTCATCAATTCATTCCACCATCTATCTATCAAACAGTGATCCATCCACCCATCATCCAAATATCTATCAATCAATCTATCTATCTATTTATTTGTTTATTCATCCGTCCAGCCACATTGATCCATTATCCTTCACCCATTCATTCCACCATCCATCCACACATCATTTGTCTATTCATCATCCAAATATTTATCCATCCATCCATTTATTAGTCCATATATCCAAGCCACATTCATCCATTATCCTTCATATATTTATCCATTCATTTCACCATCCATACATCAAACATTGATCCATCCACCCATCATCCAAATATCTATTAATCATTCATCCATCCATTATCATTTATTCCACCATCCATCCGCCCATAATTCGTCCATTCATCATCCAAATATCTATCTATCTATCTATCTATCTATCTATCTATCTATCTATCTATCTAGCCACATTCATCTATTATCCTTCACCCATTCATTTCACCATCCATCCATCCATCAAACATTGATCCATCCACCACCTATCCATCCATCCATCCATCATCTATCTATTCATCCATCCATCCAGTCGCCCATTATTCATCAATAATCCATTTATTCATTCATTCCTACATCCATCCACCCACCATCTATTAATCAATCTATCACTTTGCTGAAAATAACTATTCATCTATCTATTCTATTCATCATCTATCTATTCATCCATCCATCCAGTCACCCATTATTCATCAATAATCCATTTATTTATTCATTCCTACATCCATCCACCCACCATCTATTAATCGATCTACCACTTTGCTGAAAATAACTATTCTTTAGTTTTGCTCTAAAAATTAGGGTTATTCTACCAAGTACTGATTTCTTAACTCTTCTGAAGTAATAAAAAAGCAACTGTGTTGTCTGATAATAAATATAAACATGTGTGAAAACACAATCTTTTTTGCTGCTATTTTTTGTTATTAAAAATAAAATGTTCTGTGTAACAACTTTATTTATTTTTGGAGAATTTGTAATCAGTACTTTCAAAAATAAAATTTAACCTATAATTTAAAAAAAAATTAATAACCTATAAATTGTAAATATAGAGAAACTGATATTTTCAAGTGGTACATAAAAATCATAGCAAAAAATATGAGTGAAATAACATCTATTGTCTTTAGAAACATATTTATAAATAAACATATTTATGTAAAAAGGATCATATTACATTTTATTTTGTTTTTATATTATTCCGTTTATATCGAACTGTTAAATGTTAAAACTTATTGCTGACAAATGGGTAAAACAGTGTTATGAAAGACAGTGGTATAAAGTAATAAGTATAAAGACTTTTTTTTTCTCCAGTGAACCTCCAAATAAATATTAGTTAATTATAAATGACAGCAAATGAACAGTGCAAATAAATAAAAAAAAAAAGAAAAATCCTATATGCCCACAACTGATATATCCATTAGTATGTTTCCTTAAAAGGTTAAGACAGTAATCAGTAATGACAGCAGCCTCTAAAACTGAACACTGATAATAGCCCTAAAGCTAAAAATACAAACCTAATGCTGAAATCTGCTGCGTGTTGAACAGGATGGGTCTTCTGAATGGAGGTTTCCTCATATTTCGGCTGTTTCCCAGCTGGGGAAGGATTGCTCTAATGGGGTGAACCAGGAAGAGGCGAAGAGCGCTGAAATTACAAAATAGTTGTAATTAGTGCAATTAGTGCTCTGGGTTTGAAAAGGCAGGCAAATAAGCATTTGAATGAGTGCTGGCCTGTTCATCCTCATCATTACACAAGGACTACCCTAAAAGCCATCTCATTATACCTTTTGACTTTCATTCAGGACAATTTTGTGGTCTTTTCTAGAAAGCCACACTATGGCTGTTATCCATCTGTGGAGTTTATAAGAGAAAGCAGCAGATTTTTTTAAGAGACCGTTCACCCAAAAGAAATTCTGTCATCATTTACTCATCCTTCACTTGTTCAAAACCTATTTGAGTTTCATATTTTGAAAAATGCTGATCGCTGGCACTTCTATAGTATTTTTTTGTTCTACTATGAAAGTCAGTGGGTCTCAGCATTCTTTAAAATATCTTCTTTTGTGTTCAACAGAAGAAACAAAAAGGTTTAAAGCCACACAAGGCAGAAAGAATTAGGTCATTTTAATTTAATGGGTGAACCATCTCTTTAAGTACATACACCATTTCATCCCATGTTCAAACAAAGTCTGGGAGTGTTGAATGCTCGTTTCTGATTGGCTGATAAACATCTATAGTGTGCAGTTAGTTTCAGATAAACACACAGCTAAAGTAGTTCCAGGCAACTCTCATACTATGGGGCCAGATCAGTCTCAAAAATAACATTTACAAAATAAAATTCATACACATATTACATTTAAAAAATTGATATTGCAAATTCAAAACACAATTCGTAAATACACAACACGAATCTTAAATTCAAAATACAATTCATAAACAGGAAAATACAATTCGTAAATTCAAAACAAAATCCATAAATACACAAATCAAATTCGTAAATTCAAAACAATTAAAAAATGCACACATCCACTTCGTAAATTCAAAACACAATTCATAAATTCGCAAATCCACCAGGGGTGCTCAAACTTTTTTGTATGAAGGGCCAAAAACCAAACATCACTGAAAGGTGTGTGCCGAAGGTAAAGTTACCATGGGTAATTTCCTAATTTATTTCCTGATGTTTCAAAATAAATAGAAAACATTACTTTGAGTTGTATTATCTAATGCAGTATGACTTTTTAAATGAAAACTTATTGCAATAAAAGCATAAACAATCCGATTTATAACACAGTAGAGTTCAATGCTGATCAAGCAGAATCTGCCCTTGACTTAATTTGCTCTCTCAGTCTCTGCGTTGTCAGGTGAAAGTATGCACATTTAAAATCTGACAAAAAATAAATAAATAAATAAATAAAAAATCTGAGTAATTTACACCATTTGATTGTAACATTTAATTTCACTTAGCTTTTAACAATAAAACAAACAAAAGGTTGCATTAAAGGGTTGCATTAAATTTGAATTGACAATCTCAAAACCATCCCCATTATTCTTCCTCTCATCTCAGATGGCATGCGTGCTCACGGTGACCTGAGTTCGATTCCACCTTGCGGTCCTAATTTGTCCAAATACAATTTGGAAATTCAAAACATGATTCATAAATACAGAAAACACTATTCGTAAATTCAAAACACAATTCGTAAATAGGTAAATTCAATACATAAATTCAAAACGGTTAATAAATGCACACTACAAATTCATTTGGGGAAATATTTACAATTTGTCTGGTGAATTCACAAATTGCGTTTTGACTTTACCAATTGGATTTTGCAAATGTGAAATGTGCTGTGCATGTACAGTATAAGTTTTATCTTTGCAAGCATATAATTTGAGATTCATCTGGCTTCGTATTGAACTGCATTACACTTCAGTATCACGACACTGAATATTTCAAGTTATTTCACACCCTACAACAGTCAAAAAGGTTCAGTAAAAATAAAAAAACTGAAATAAAAAAAACAGGTGAGATATGAAACCAGTAATGCACACATTATATGTTTAGCTTATGTTTATGAAAAGCTTGATTTATACACTAAAGGAATGATAGTTATTGTGAAAATCACTAAACAAACCAACTTAAATTGCATGCTTGAAGGTAGAGGGAAAAAAAAAAAAAAAAAAAAAAAAACTTTACACGTGTTCAAATACAACAATTGAACAGTGTCTTTGAGACTGGCAACCATAGAATGAGTGGAATAATGGACTCTGGACTGTTGAATTATCAGAAAATAATGCACACCCGTTATTTTGAACAGAAGTTAATGTCAATTATTTCTTACATACTGTATATGTCATGGTTGTCAATTTAATCCACCAGAATAAACAACGCATCAAATTTATCACTGCTGGTAAAATCATTATGCACTTAAAATAAGCATGTCAGGAATAACAAAAAAAATGGCTTTTCATGGTAATGCTACAGAAGAAAAAACCCGTTTTACTTGGTTCCCCAAAATAGCCTCTTTCAAGTTCTTTACTGAACACTGTAGCGTTTTATTTCATGGTCTGGAAAAAACAACAAACTACAAAATAGAATCTTTTGTGGAACAAAAAGTTCTTCATGTCAGCATTATGGCTACCAACAAAGAGCCTTTGTGCGTTATTCAAAAGTGACTGAATGAACATTACGTTTACTTGTTTGATAAACACATTACATACTTACTGACTTACAGGACATCATTTGACACTCCAAAAACTGAAAATGAAATGATGGTTTGTATTTTGTAATCGTTTTTCCCAACTGAAAAACGAAGGCCTTCACTTTTTTTCCCCGTTTTATACCTCCTCACACTTAAATTGTGACGCGTGGCGTTGCAAGAACCAATGGCATTTGAGTATTTTTATTTAAACCCCGACTCAGTTACTCAAATGCCATCCAAACTTGAAAATATATTTTAATATCACCAAACATTAAAATTTAAATTAGAAATAATTCCAACATTTCTTTCATAGTGTGAAGAATACTTTAACAAACAAAACAGAAGCTCTCATCGAATAATTAGATTTAAAAGTGACTAAACGACATGTAACTTTGTGTTTACTTGTTTGACATACACATTACATACTTACTGACATAATTTGCCACTCCAAAAACTCCAAATGAAATGATGGTTTGTATTTAGTTCTCCAAAGCACTCCAAAAACGCCTAATAAAAGTTTGTAATTCATAATCGTTTTTTTTCACTGAAAAAACAAAGGACTTCCCATATGTACGCGGTTTTACAGTTTTGTTTTGTTATTTACACCCTTTTATACGTTCTCACGTTCAAATTTGGCACGTGACGTTGCCAGAACCAATGGCGTTTGAGTATTTTTATTCAAACACCACCTTCTCAGTTACTCAAATGCAGTCCAAACTTATATATTTTGATATCACCAAACAAACATTAAATTTTTAATTAGAAATCATTACAGCATTTTTCTCATAATGTGAAGAATAAATTAACTACAAAACAGAAGCTTTCATCGAATGAAACGTTCTTCATGACTTCCAATAAAAAAAACTTTATATTTAAAAGTAACTAAACGACATGTAACATTGTGTTTACTTGTTTGATATACACATTAGATACTTACTGACATCATTTGCCATTCCAAAAACGCCTAATGAAATCATGGTTTGTATTTAGTTATCGTTTTTCCCACTGAATAAACGAAGGTCTTACAGTTGACTTTTATTTTAACATTGTTTTATACTTCCTCACGTTCAAATTTGGCGCGTCATGTTGCAAGAACCAATGGCGTTTAAGTATTTTTATTCAAACCTCGACTCCTCCCCATGCCGTCCAACATGCTTTCAGACCTGTAGAGGGGGGGTTCGGGTGGTTTAGAAGACGCAACCTCACTGACAAAGGTCCAGAATTTTTTCCATAATTAGCTAATTTGTCCTATTTTGACTGCTATGCATCATAAATAGTGAAAATAACCCATCGAAAAAAGCCTTTAAGACCAAGCAGAATTCTCTATTGGGCGTAACTTCAGTGTGACATCAGCTAATCAGTTTTGGACAATGCTAACAAATATTTTAGATTACTCTTAGAGGCAGATTTTTCTGAAACCCAGTTAATATTAATAGGAAAAGAGCCTGGTTAACTCCCTTCAAATACTCTATTAATACTAAGATTAAAGAAATTCATTTTAAAATACTACACACTATTAACCCAGTAAAATCTTTATTATCAAAGTACATTGAAATGGAGGACATCTGTAGTTTCTGATATACAGATAAAGAGAGCCTTCAGTTATCTTTTAAATGTAACACTGTAAACAGTTTCTGGAAGGATCTAGCAAAATATATATTTTTAAATTACAAAACTTAGTTATTATTTTAAATAAAAATATATTATTTTTATTATGAAAACAAATACAACAAAACTCTTGAATATATTGTTAATCTCTTTAATTTATTTTCACAATTTCACAAACACAAACAGAAATTTGCTAAGTCATCTCCTACATTAACAATGTCTTGTATTGATTTTGATTTTCTCTTTTGTGAAATTGTTGAAAAGCAAATCTGAGATATGTATCAATCATTATAATAGATTTTTGATTCCCCTGTTAATTCTTAAAATCATTGCATGTAGAAATGCTGTACATTATGCTTCTTGGACTTTATTTGTTTTTTTTTTATTTATATATACATATATATATATATATATAATTTTATTTTCGACTCCAACATCCAGCTGTGCAAGAAAATGCACAATCTGACTCAAGAAAAGTCTTCTTCTGCCACTGTATTGTTTTTAAATAGAGAAACCACTTGTTATACACCAGGGGTGCTCAAACTTTTTTGTATGAAGGGCCAAAAACCAAACATCACTGAAAGGTGTGTGCCGAAGGTAAAGTTACCATGGGTAATTTCCTAATTTATTTCCTGATGTTTCAAAATGAAAAGAAAACATAACTTTAAGTTGTATTATCTAATGCAGTATGACTTTTTAAATGAAAACTTATTGCAATAAAAGCATAAACAATCCGATTTATAACACAGTAGAGTTCAATGCTGAATACACTAGTCAAGCAGCATCTGCCCTTGACTTAATTTGCTCTCTGAAGTCTCTGCGTTGTCAGGTGAAAGTATGCACATTTAAAATCTGACAAAAAAATCTGATTAATTTACACCATTTGATTGTAACATTTAATTTCACTTAGCTTTTAACAATAAAACAAACAAAAGGTTGCATTAAAGGGTTGCATTAAATTTGAATTGACAATCTCAAAACCATCCCCATTATTCTTCCTCTCATCTCAGATGGGATGATGGGCCAAATCAAAAGTTATCATGGGCCTACTTTGGCCTGCGGGCCCTAGTTTGGGCATCTCTGTTATAGACAATTATAGACAAATATTTTTTATTTAAATGGCCAAATTCTGACTGAGGAAAATTGAATGTGTTGGCCAGTTTGTTATTTGTCTAATAAATGACAATAGGCTACAGTTTTAATTAAAAACTTTATCAGATTCATATTTTTTCTAATGATATATGGTAATTAATTTGTATTTTAAAAATAAGTATTTTTCACATTTCTTTATTCTAAATCTTTAGGAAATATTTGGTACATCAAAAAGTGTGGTTATGATGACCATCCAACAAGCTAATCCAGCTAAAAAAAATTGTGCTTAAAATGGCACTAAAATGTCGGCTCCGGTGGTGTAGTGATTAGTGCGTCGACACATGCACTCCGGTGCTCACGGTGACCTGAGTTCGATTCCACCTTGCAGTCCTGATCCTTCCCCTCTCTCTGCTTTCCTGTCGGTTCTCTCTACTGTCCTGTCAAAATAAAGATGAAAACCCCAACAAAATAATTATAAAAAAAAATGGCACTAAAATGCAGTAATTAATAAATAAATAGAAAATGAGGCTAATAACTGCAAAAAGGTCTACTTTTTGAGAAAAAAGAACCC
This sequence comes from Danio kyathit, assembly GCA_903798195.1. NCBI lineage: Eukaryota > Metazoa > Chordata > Actinopteri > Cypriniformes > Danionidae > Danio > Danio kyathit. The sequence continues at coordinate 43,767,262 of LR812529.1, forward strand.
CCCGTTTTACCAGTCTGGCTACGGGCCTGTATTTTAATATAACCAAACATTCATTGATTTTCCTTCGGCTTAGTCCCTTTATTCATCAGGGGTCGCCACAGCAGAATGAATTTATCAAGCATATGTTTTTACACAGTGGATGCCCTTCCAGCTGCAACCCAGTGGGAAACTCCCATACACACTCATTCACACACATTCACTATGGCCAATTTAGTTGATTCAATTCATTATACCACATGTCTTTGGACTGTGGGGGAAACACGGATCCCCCGGAGGAAACCCACAGCAACAAACTCCATACAGAAATGCCAACTGACCCAGCCAGGACTCGAACCAGCAACCTTCTTGCTGTGAGGTGACAGTGCTAACCACTACCATGTCGCCTCTATAACCAAAGATTAAAATTTAAATGAGAAATTATTACACACTATATTTTGCAGTTGTTCACTAAACTACCTTTTTCACAAGAGAGCAGCTAATAAAGCCACAACCGTGTCATGAAGCAATTCTGAAAAGTCTAGTTGCCTTGAAAGCTACTGAATCAAATGCAACTTTGACCAAGAATAACATAAACGACGCCAAAAGAGCTCCTCTGATACAATTACATCTAATTCAGCTTTGATACAGCTCTGTGGACGTTTGTCTCCAAGGCAACCGTAGACTATCTCTCTAAAAAAGATGAAGGTTTGTGTTGCATGGAAACCACAATGTAATCTTGCTGCTTTCATGGCACCAGGCACCAAACACAAACACCACAATCGTGAATAATAACATGCACATGAGACCAGGTGTGTTTTAGAACCTGATAGTAATGTTATTTGTATAACAAAGCGTTATATCTTGTGGTTGTGCAGCAGCAGCAAGTTTATTATTATTATTTGTATTTATTTATTTTATTTTTTGCAGAGGGTGGATGCCCCATGCTGGACTTTCAAAGGACTAAGAACATGTGGGTGTTGTTGCTGTACTGTGTAAAAACCCACAGTTTGGGATCTACATCTCCTCTTTAGAAACATAAATATAATATAATATAATATAATATAATATAATATAATATAATATAATATAATTAATATAATATAATATAATATAATATAATATAATATAATATAATATAATATAATATAATATAATATAATATAGTATAGGGCAACGCAGTGGCGCAGTAGGTAGTGCTGTTGCCTCACAGCAAGAACGTAGCTGGGTCGCAGGTTCAAACCTCGGCTGGGCTGGGTCAGTTGGCGTTTTTGTGTGGAGTTTGCATGTTCTCCCTGTGTTCGCGTGGGTTTCCTCCGGGTGCTCCAGTTTCCCCCACAGTCCAAAGACATGCGGTACAGGTGAATTGGGTAGGCTAAATTGTCCATAGTGTGTGTGTGTGAATGAGTGTGTGGATGTTTCCCAGAGATGGGTTGTGGCTGGAAGGGCATCCGCTGCGTAAAATTGTGCTGGATAAGTTGCCGGTTGATTCCGCTGTGGCGACCCCAGATTAATAAAGGGACTAAGCCGACAAGAAAATGAATGAATAATATAATATAATATAATATAATTAATATAATAAATATAATATGATATAATATAATAAATATAATTAATTAATATATTATAATATAATATAATATAACATAATATAATATAATTAATATAATAAATAAAATATAATATAATAAATATAATATAATATAATATAATATAATATAATATAATATAATATAATATAATATAATATAATATAATATAAAATAATATAATATTCATTCATTCTCATTCATTCATTTTCTTGTCGGCTTTGTCCCTTGCGGGGTCGCCACAGCGGAATGAACCGCCAACTCATCCAGCACGATTCTACGCAGCGGATGCCCTTCCAGCCGCAACCCATCTCTGGGAACTTCCACACACACATTCACACTCATACACTATGGACAATTTAGCTTACCCAATTTACCTGTACTGCATGTCTTTGGACTGTGGGGGAAACCGGAGCACCCGGAGGAAACCCACGCGAACCCAGGGAGAACATGCAAACTCCACACAGAAACGCCAACTGACCCAGCCCAGCCGAGGTTCGAACCTGCGACCCAGCGACGTTCTTGCTGTGAGGCAACAGCACTACCTACTGCACCACTGGGTTGCCTAATATAATATAATATAATATAATATAATATAATATAATATAATATAATATAATATAATATAATATAATATAATATAATATAATATAATATAAAATAATATAATATAATATAATTAACATAATAAATATAATATGATATAATATAATATAATAAATATAATTAATTAATATAATATAATATATTCATTCATTCATTCATTTTCTTTTTTTTTTTTTGATATTTTATTTTAAACGGTTTTACATAATGTATCAACAAAACAACACACACAAGGAGAAAAGAAAAAAAAAAAAAAAAAATATGTAAAACAACCCCCCCCCCCCCCAATTAAAAAAAAAAAAAAAAAAAAAAGTGAGGGACATTTGACATAGTCAACACAAGATCGTGAATTAACAACAGAGTAAATTCAGTCATTACTGTGGAAGTAGTAGTACATTATTCAGTTTTGAGGAAATCCAAAAAGGGTTGCCAGGCAGTTTGAAATTGTAGATGAGATTTGGGTTCCAGGGAACGTATCTTCTCCAGTTGTATGACATGAAACAATTCACCCAACCAAGCTTTAAAACATGGGGAGTCTGCGGATTTCCAGTTTAATAGAATTGCTTTTTTTGCAAGAATCATGCCCATCAATAGAGGTCGTTGTTGGAAACTTGGAAGAGTGTTTAATGCCTCAGAGTATCCAAGAATTGCTAGGCAATGATCTGGCTTAACCTCCTTTTGAAAAACCTTTGAAAAAAAATCAAATATGGCAGTCCAAAAAACAAACAATTTAGGACAAAACCAAAACATGTGTGACAAGGAACCCTTGTTTATTTTGCATCTGTCGCAGAATGGGGAAATGGAGTTAGATATTTTACTTAGTTTTGTTTTGGAATAATACAGTCTGTGAATTACTTTAAACTGAATCAACCTGTGCCTCGCGTTCATTGAGCAGCCTTGAATCCTTTTGAGGCTTTCGTTCCAGGTTTCATCAGGTACTTCTTCAACAAATTCCTTAGTCCAGGCCTCTTTTATATAGTTTGTATTCACAGGCAGTTGAAAAGCAGTAACACAGCGTGAAATTAAATGTCTAGAACATGGGTTTACCAAAAAACATTGATCAAATGTATTAGATTTTGGTTTGTCAATAAAGCTTGAAATGGCAGTTTGAACATAATGTCTCACTTGTAAGTACCGAAAAAAATCGGAGCCTGCAAGATTAAATGCAGATTGCAACTGGCTAAAAGATGCAAATTTTCCATCAATGTACAGATCCCCAATAGATCTCAGACCTTTGGCCTTCCATACCATAAAACCTTTATCTAACTGAGAGGGTTTGAACATGTGATTATTTGCTATGGGTGTGAAGACAGAGACGTCAGGTGGCTTAATATGTTTCCTTATTTGATTTAATATTCGTATTGAATTTTTAATTATTAAGTTAGTACCGATTTGTTTTGATGAAGGAGACACTTTAGAAAAAAGTAAAACTGGGAGACAGGATGTAGTTAGTGATAATGTCTCAAATCTGAGCCATAAGGGATCAGTCACAGGGCAAGTTTCATCCGGGAAACCCCTCTGCCAGTAAGATAGTGCCCTAATATTTGCTGCCCAGTAATAAAATTTAAACACTGGGAGCCCAAGGCCTCCCATATGAGTGGATTTTTGTAAATGCGTTTTTGCAATTCGGGGAGTCTTGTAAGCCCAAATAAATGGCATGATGATTGAATCTAGAAGCTTAAAAAAGGATACTGGTATATTGATAGGCAAGTTTTGGAAAAGGTATAAGAGTTGTGGTAAAGTGACCATTTTAATTGCATTAATTTTGCCAATCATAGATAGCGGAAGGAGCCTCCATCGTTCAATATTTTCTTTCAGTTTGTCGATCCTGGCTAAAAAATTTAGTTTAAATAACTGCGTAGGGTTTTTTGGAACCACAATGCCAAGGTATGTAAAATAGTTTTCTACTATTTTAAAAGGTAAGGGTCCAGTCTGGCTGGAGCTTGTTTGTCTAGTAAGTGACATATATTCACTTTTGGACCAGTTAATAGTGTACCCAGAAATTTTTCCAAAAGCATTAATATAGTTAAGCAAATGTGGAACTGATTTGGCTGGGTCAGATAGATATATTAATAGATCGTCAGCATATAGACTAACCAAAGCTTCCTCATTTCCAATCTGTATGCCATGTATTTGTGGGTGACTTCTAATACCTATGGCAAGTGGTTCCAACGCAATATCAAAAAGGAGAGGGGAAAGAGGGTCTCCTTGCCTGACTCCTCTACACAATTCAAATGATTTGGATTTGTTCGAGTTTGTCAGAATAGATGAGCGAGGACACAAATATAAAATTTTTACCCACTTGATGAAGCAACTTCCAAACCCAAAGTGTTCAAGTGCTTTCAGCATGAATGGCCACTCTATTTGATCAAACGCTTTTTGGGCATCTAGTGAGATAATTGCACCTGAGGTTTCTTTAGCACAATCCCTATATAGGACGTTAAGTAGGAGGCGAACATTGCAGAAAGAAAAGCGACCTGGTATAAACCCAGTTTGGTCTGGGTGTACTATTGTTGAGATATGTTGCCCAAGTCTGTTTGCCAATATTTTTGTTATCACCTTCTGATCAAAATTGAGAAGCGATATAGGTCTATAATTGGACGGGTCAGTGTTGTCTTTTCCTTTCTTTAATAGAACACAAATATTGGCCTCATATAACGAATTAGGGAGTCTGCCATTTTCATACGAGTCATTAATCATTCTCAATAAGTACGGGGCAAGTTTTAATGCAAAGGCTTTATAAAATTCACATCCAAAGCCATCCGGACCTGGTGCTTTGTAAGACGGAAAGGATTTGATGGCTTCTATGATGTCTACTTCAGAAAATGAGCCTTCTAGATCCTTTTTTGCAAATTCATCTAATTGGGGAAGGTTGAGATTGTTAAAAAAAGAGTCATAGTCCTGTTGACTAACTTTGCACTTTGAGGAATAAAGATCAGAATAAAAATCCCTAAAAGATTCATTAATTTTTTCTGGGCTGGTTACAATTTCAGCTGTTTTTGATTTAATTTGGTGAATGGTTTGCTTTGCTTGCTCACCCCTTAATTGTCTGGCTAATAATTTTTCGGGCTTATCACCCAATTCAAAGTGTTTTTGTTTCATTTTAAGTAAGAGATTCTCAACTCTTTTGCCTATAATCGAATTATATTCATATTTTAACTTCAGTATTTTATTGTAATCTTGTTGTAATCCAGATTTTCTATGTTCCTTTTCTAATGTTGTTAGTAAATTTTCAATTATTGAAAGCCTGCTATTATTTTTTTTCTTAATAGCTGTTTCATAAGCAATAATATTGCCTCTTGTGACTGCCTTCAGGGTATCCCATAAAATAGAGTCAGAAACTTGGCCATTATCATTATTCATAAAGAAGTCATCCAATTTAGCATTAATGTATTTTTCAAAAGCTGGGTCTTTAAGTAGACAAGGATTGAATCGCCAATAATAGTTTTGTCGAGGCAGAACATTGTTAAGCTCAAGTGAAATAGGGCTGTGGTCTGATATCAACATATTATGATACTGTGTATCAGTTATTCTACGTATTAGTTCAGAAGAAACCAAAAAACGGTCAATCCTTGTGTAGGATTTATGAACGTGTGAATAGAATGAGTACTCCCTGTCCACTGGGTGTTGCAACCTCCAAATATCTACCATGTTCCTATCATAAATCAATCTATTGAGGATCTGTACTGAGGTTATGTTAGAAGGTGGCTTTGAAGATGAACGGTCTAAGATCGGATCTAAATAACAATTGAAATCCCCACCTATGATCACATTTACACACCCAGCTGGGATTAAATCAAAAATTTTCTTAAAAAACTGAGGGTCGTCAGTATTTGGACCATATATATTTAGCATTGTAACGTATAAAGAATTAATATGTCCTGAAATCATTATGTATCTGCCATGGGGGTCAGTAGTCATTGAGTCAAGCTGAAAAGAAATACCCTTTCGAAACAAAATTGCTACCCCTCTTGCCTTACTACTGAAAGGGGCCTGATACACCTGGGAGATCCAGTTTGCCCTAAGTTTACGTTCTTGTCCCATAGCTATATGTGTTTCTTGAAGAAATAAAATGTCTGCTTTCAGAGATTTTAAATAGGTAAACACTTTGCCTCTTTTAATAGGATGGCCAAGCCCTTTAACATTCCAGGATACCAAAGTTAGAGT